>JBBYHK010379280.1:0-23777 GCA_038382065.1 Adansonia grandidieri | reverse complement strand
TTAGTTTTGATTTTCTCGATTTTTGTTACACCACTATTTGTTTATAATCCCCTTTTTATGATGCATGAATTTTTTTTTTGAAAATAATAAATCTGGCTTCTGTAAAAAGAATTAAGTATAATCACGTAACCCAAAGGAGTGGTGATACATAAGGTTAAAATATTTTTGGATTCATTTTGAAAAGGGGTGTTCTATGTCGAGCACTAGAAGGATACCAACACGAGAAATTTCTTTAATAATATAAAAAGATTTATTTAAATATGTGAATGTGCAAATTTTCACCAACAAAGGAAATGTGTTAGTACGACATAGAGAAATATAATAAATGTTGCATAAAATAAACTCACAAAAATCATTGAAAAGAGGGATGGTTGGGATGCACCTTGTAATTGTCCTCAGTTATTTAGGAATAGCTGAATTAATAATTTTTAGACACGTTTAGACACACTGCTCCCTTAAGGCATGAAAATTGATGTTTTGATTGAAAAATTTAGGGTGACATGGTAGAGAAAAAATTTGGATTTTGGATAAGCTTTAAAAAAAAAGGTTCGAGTACCCATGCAAATGAAAATTTTATAGCTTTTGAAAATTGGAATGTTTTAGGAAATTTTGGATTTTGGTTGTAGTTTTCAAAAAATAGGGTTGAAAATTCCACATGGATGGGAAATTAGATAATTTGGAAAAATGAAAGATTTTTTAGTATTTTTCGATAAAAAACAAGTTTAAAGAAACAAAACCAATAATTTAAATAGAAGGCAAAATTAATTAAGCTTTTCTAGGGCATTTGGCCTTGATTTGAGCTCGATGAGACACGTATTATGACATGTGACTCCATTAGGGAATTGATCGGACTCATTTCAAGGCATTCAAATGACTCACAAAGGTAATTTGGGAATATCAATTCATTTTATATTTGCATTCTCGAATTTATTTCGAACTCATCCTAAGGTCTTAGGTGGAAAATGAGATACCTCTTGAAAGGTAGCTCGACAAGGATTAATATAAAAATATTCTAAAAATCCTAAAAAATCATTTTTTGGAAGGAAATAATTTTTGAACTCAGGTTTGATTTGGCAATGACAGCACATGCAAAGGAAAGGTGCAACAAACTTTGAAAAGTAGTCATAGGCTCATTTAGAATCATTAAATAACAAATGATACTTTATGGAAAAGGAATTTCATATAGCTTTTGGGAAAAATATCATCTATAAGTTCTAGAAAAATAATTTGGTGGGCCAAAATGGCCTAAAGAGAATGTTTATTGCTGATTAAGAGGTTTCAAACATAACTCCCTTATCTGAGCGCCATTGGGGCAAAATAGACACAGTTGAAAGATAATTCAATGACCTTTAAGGGAATATACCAGAAGATTCCAAAAAAAATAATTTAGGGTCCAAAAAATAATTTTTCCAATTAGGGTCACAATGCTACCAGTATCGAAATAAGGGAGTTTTTGATTTAGGGTTTTCTAGCCATGTGTCAAGGTATTGAACACACTAATGTCCAAAAACTATGGTCCATGATGGTAGAATCATGAATCCATTCAAAATCCTGGGGAGTTAGGCATATGGACGAGCCATTACCAATGCCATCGAGTCTCAATAGAAAGCTCAACACCAAGACATTTAATCAAACATACTGTAAAAGAAAATTTTTAGAGGCTAAAAACGAATTTTTGCCTTGTTCGGCCATGAATCCAAACATGTGAACTTGATTTTGCCCCAAGATTATAAGAATATTTTGTTGAAAAAAACTTAAAGTATTTTGTTGAAAAAAAACTTAGGCCAACACTAAACTTATTTGTTTGAAATTATGTGAGCTTAACTTGGGCAGGTTTTGTAAAAACAAAGCATGGCAACAAAAACTAAAGAAAAAGGCACCAAGAAAGCATTTTTAATCATATAGAATATCCAAGTGTCGCATCTAAAGGCAAAAATGTGCTGGAGCATAAACAAGACAACATTTTTATTGGAGAAACCTTGCTAAGAATGCAAGAAATGTATGAGTAGTGTATGGACATTTAAGGACATGCCTGCAATGACATGAAAGATGCTATGAACAAGGAATAAGCTATTTTTATGGCACATAAGACATGGTGGAAGATTTTGCAGAAATAAAAGCATGACCTTTATGTCATCAAGGCAACACAAAACATTATCAAGCCTAAGAAAACATTCAAACATCTTGAAATATCAATGCATCACTAAGGATCATGCATGGATGACAAAGAAAATGTCATGAATCAATGTAACAATAGTTATTTTCAAATAAGCTGAGACAAATATGATTTTTAATCATTCAAGAAACACCAAAGCATCATCCATACAACATAAACTCAAGATATCATCAAAACAAACTTAAAGATGCTTGTTTTCCTAGGAAGGTCATAGTTTCATGGACATTGGTTAGTTAAAATGATATGAAGTATGTTTGATACAAATAAATAAAAAGAAAAAGTAGAAAATATACCAACAAAACTTGTAAATGAAGAAAACCAAACTCTGCCCTTTAAACAAGCTATGTTTTTCATGAAAATGTCTAATTTCCTAATCATTTTTGGGCCTGAAAATTTGATTAAATCCAATCCTAAGTCCAATGATAAAGGCTGGTATAAATTTATGTGATTTTTGGAATCAAAAGTAAAATTAAACTCATGTTTTGAATCACTACTGCATTGAGGAAAAAAGCACGAGTTAGGCAAAATGCATAGGATGTATCGATACAATGAATATTGTACAGATACGAGCAAGAACCAAAATGTATCAGTACATTTCCAGAATATATTGATACAATCACTTATGTATCGATGCATTTTGACCAAAAATTGAATTCACCTATGGCATAAACCTATATCAATACGATTGGCAAATGCATCAATACATAGAGCAAATGCATCAATACAATCCCTTTTGTATCAATACAACCAATAGAATTTTGAATTTTTATGTCTCAGACGCTCTATAAGGGCTATGTATCTATATATATATATATGTAAAAATGTGAATTTTATGTATCTTTAGCTTTCTTAATACTTCATCTTAACTAGGAAAAATGGGAACCGATCCATGTTTACTTATTTAAGTTTATTGGTTCCTTGAGATGCTTGAGTAAAGGCCTAGACAAAATTAGGTGTCTACACATTAGAAATAATCTTGGTGCGTTATTGTTCATGAGTGCCATGTTTGTGCCAATAATCTTTTTCGATGAAATTTTACTTCTTCCCTTCGAAATTTTATGTTGAAAAACATAATTTGAATAATTATTTTCCTAAAAAAATGTACAATATTATTATTCAGTCAAAAATACTTATTCCAGGTGAATTTTTTATTGCAAAGGATATTGTCATAATATATTGAGATATGAATCTCAACATCAGAGCGGACAATAATTTTAACAATCTTAGGGCCCTAGCTATCAAAATGATTTGCTCGCTTGAACTTCTTATATCAAGATACGAGATGGCTGAGTTAAAGAGTCACCATCAATCCCATTGGGCAAGGTATGATTGGGCATCTATTATATCCATTCACTAAAGAATAATGAAACTCTAAAGGAATGATTTTATCACCTATGTATATTAGAAATCTATAAAGTTAGGCTCCAGAGTCTTGTTAAACCACATGTAAGGACTCGATCCCTCTCATGATGCTTAAAAAATGGTACCAACTAATCACGCCTATCCGAATTAGATTTTCCTTATTTTAGTCTTTTTAAATATTCAACCATAATCCCCCTTTTATTCATAAAAAAGCTTACATCAACAAAAAATTAAAAAACATGTATTCCGTGACTCGCAATGAGCACCTGTGAAAGCAATTATGTGTTGGCCCAAGATTAACTCGAATTTATAACTTCATTTAAAGTGAAAAGTTTTTCTCAAACGAAAATTCTCACAAAAGTGTATGACTCCAAAAATGTTTACAAATTTCATATCAAATCAAAATTATTTACAAACTAGACTCCATGTAAAAGAAATTACAAAATCAAACTCAAGGGCCAAATGGAAGAAAACAACACTTAACAAATCAAAAAATTTATTTATTTTTACTTGAAAGCTTTTATATGAGCCACTAATAACTTACTGTTGAATTCTTAGACTCTATTGACCTTTGAAATAACACTTCCAGAATCGATTTTGAGGCATTTGAATACCTCATAATAGTGGACACTTAAATTCAGAGAAACCAAACAATGCTTGGTAGTTTTGATGTTTCAAGCTCTCCGAATTATTTTGGACTATTCCAAACACATAAAATCACAACTAAAATTCTAATGAATCTTGATTCAGTAAATTTTAACCCAAAATTACTAAAAAACATAAAAAAAATCATTTTGGATATCAAATGAATCTTTTAGACGTATTGTATCATACAGCACGTGCAAACAGCGTAATTTATGGATTTTCTTACCAATTCATTAAGAATACCGACTGAACAAGTCATAAATGGTTGGAAAGATTATTTAATTATTTTGACCTAAAAATATGAGAAAAAGCAACAAAAAATTTATTTAATTATTTTAATTATTATCCCACTGAAAATAGTTCGTATTACAATATAAGTGCTAAAATGAAGCTATCCGAATAGCTTACGTTTTGGAATTTCTTTTGGGCATGTCTAATCACGAAATCAAACGTTTCAAAAGCTTATTATGGCGCCAGTTCAATTAAGATATAGGAAAAATACAAACAAAAATTAATATCTCCAGCAGCGTTGATAAAAATATTTCTTTTATAAAACCACTGCGTAGGAAAACTGTAGTAACTCTATAACAACTTGTGATAATGAACATTATTTCTAATTTTACTAACAAACTTCCAAACATTCGAACATACAGAAATGAGGCTAAAGACATTCTATATATGCCATAGGATAGAAAAAAATGAAAATCTTTAAGTGACTTGACCTTCAACACTAAATGCCAATGTAGGTGACATGCTTCAGAGTCACAAGAATGACTTGCTTTTGTCGCCTTTATTCTTATTCATTTGTTCTCAACAAGTGAGAGGCACATCAATGCCACTTACTTAATTACTATAACCAACAACCAAGTGACTATAAACAACCACATTAAACACATTCTAACTATTCCTAATGGCTCCCATTTAAATTCTACAATTTTAGCTCACAAAAAAAAAAAAAAACCTAGTAAAAACACTTAGAAAATATTATTTAATGCTCCATATCAGCTCTAAATTCAAGTATTTATTTAAATTTCTCCAAATTGTTCTTGAAAGAAGTTATTTAACAAAACCAAACCTATTTACTCATGGATTAAATGAGCCAAGGCTTGTACTTGGGGTTTATTTTATTAAAGCTCACCTAAAACATCCAAACAAACATTTTAACAAATATATAGAACACTTACCAATTTTGTTCTAGCAATAATCATCAACAAGCCTATTCTAAACAAAATATAGCTCAACAAAATAGCCTAAGTTAACATTGCTCAGCTAATCAATCATTTTCATCAAATTCTCATCATTTAATAATCAAACACATGCAGAAAAAAGCTTGATTTTAGTTAAATCAACATGATTATCATTCAAAACATGCTTTCAACTATTTAAGCTCAAATTCAAACATGCAAACCTCTAATTTAATGAAATTAAATAGTTATTTTAATTTACCATGTTCAACCTACCTTGATTATTCAAAATTTCACTAAGGCATTATCATTCAAGCAAGATCAAATCCAAATCTTATGTATCTAAGCACAGCCAAACTTAGTATAAAGTATTTGAGCTTGTTCAAACCACCTTTTATGTTCAAAGGCCTAAGATTTCATCACTAAGTACATATTTAAGTTCTAATCATATGAATTTTAGTTCAAACTGGCTTAAAATGCCAAAATCAAGCAAGAATATATCAATTAAGCTCTAGATCTATACAACCTAAGCTAGCCGCAGCTCATCTTGCTCACTTTAACAAGTTTGAACACTAAATAAGCTTAAAAGCTGACTCTCATCCTTATACTTCATGACTTTAACTCAATACACTTAGCTTCTAGCTTAACTAGGCTTATATCATCAAATCTAACAAAATCAAGGTGTCAAACCCTAATCTAAAGTGATCCCCTTGTTTGAATGTTGAACCAAGTTAGGTTAAGTTCATTAAGCATGATTTCTAATTTATTTCTTCAATTACTCCTAAAATCATGTTTAAATATCATTAAATCTAACTTAAGCCTAATTTGAATCAAAATCAAAACATAATAATCATGAGAATAACCGATGGTTGAAACAAGGAAAGTACTACATAGCTTAGTCAAACATCTAGTAAGCAAGATTAAGCATTAATCAAATATCAATCATGTTAATTGAATTGAAATTAAAGAGATGGGAAAAAGATTATGCCTACTCCAAGCATTTTCCTATAGGAAAATAATGCAAAGTGAAAGAAAATGAATATAGAATATCTGAAAATGAATAAGTGTTTAAAAATACCAAAGGTATGGCTACTCATCCCTATTTAGAGGCCTAAATGCTAGTGATTTAGTCCTAAATCACCTTAGGGTGAGATTAAACTAATTACAACATCCTAAGAAAATGAGGGTGAAATGACAATTGTACCTTTAATGAATAGATGAACAAATTTTGCACATTATGCACAGTTGTAAATTCGACTAAGTCTTTATTCCTAAGCTAATCTTGTATAAGTTTTTGTGACATGCAATTGGTTATGAAGTGTTATAATAAAAATAAAATTGAATGTTCCATCTTATAGTAAGAATGTCCATTATTGACTTTTCCTTGAAAAATTTGGAATTTCCTATCCCTGATCCCTTAGATCAAGCCTTCAAGAATTTTGGGCACCTTAATTTCTAAGGTTTTTTCATGAACCAAACTCGATTACACTTTTTTGACCTTAAACTCATATTTAATTTCATTTTAGTGTAATCAATTTTGAAATTCGAGCATTAAAACTCATCTAATTTGTTCGAGCCATTGTAAATGAAACCAAGAATGGGTGAATTGGTTTCCCAAAATTTTTTGCAAATTAAAACTTTATACATATAAATTGAGAAATCTGAGGAATAAATAACTTGGAGTTGTAAGTTAGTGAAATAAATAAAGTAAATAAGTAAGGATAGAGAAGCAAACACAATGATTAATAAAGGTTCAGCCTTACTGCCTTCATCTTTTTCCTTGGTTTCACTAGCTAAAGATTTTTTGATTCACTGCCTTGAATCGATTACCTTTTAAGGACACGATATAACCTTTACAAATCTCTATCTTTCAAGGCCAATATAGCAACCTCTAACCCTCTATCGTTTATGACTAAAATAGAACCCTCTTTCACTACTTTTGAAGGCTAAGTAGAAAACTTTCCCCTTTTTTGCAAAGGTTTTGGTGTAAACAATTAAAACCTCTAAAGGCTAGGTGTTTACAAAAATAAAGCACAAAGAATGAAGAACTCTAAAGATAGAATTACAAAGAATATAAGAAAGGATAAGAAGAATTAATCCTATACAAATTTTAACTACTTGGAAAGGTGAAAAAGATGTAAATTTTGGGTATCAACTCAATCTCTTGATATCTCTTCCTCTTGGGAGTGTTCGTGAAGCTTATTTATAGCATAAAAGTGGTTTATGGTCGTTGGGCTTTAATAAGGTAGGTCAAGAGCCATTATAACCTTTATAAATGTGATTTCTTGTTGTTCCCAATGTTTATGCATCGATAAATTTGAGTGGGTATCGATACATATAAAACAAATTACCATTATGGCCCATTGTATCGATACAAGTCAAGATTATAGCAATACATGATAGGATTTCTAGGTTATTTAGCTATTGCCAAGTATTGTATTAATACATTTACTTAGTGTATCAACACATTCATATGAAAATCATTTCTAAAGTGTTTTTCATGATTTTAGAACTAATAAAAGTTATCCCAAAAATATTTTATACTAAAGCATGTATGAAGAACATATATTTGAGACAGTTTAAGAAGTTGAATCCATTCTAGTATTTTTTTTTCCAAAGTATAGTCAAAATAATTTAAGGAAAATACTAAGTTGTTAATAATTAATTACAAGCTAAATAAGCTTAAATTTTCGTTATATCAAAAACTAGAACAAAGCTAATATAGCTAACAGTCTTCCTCTTTTTGATACAGCAAAACTTAAGGTGAATTTACTTGTGAAAACTCTTCTTTAAACATATAAAAATTTTCAATAAAACTCCACTTTAATAAAGCATTATTTGAAAATTTGACAATTTTGTAAAATGCATTTGTAAAAACTTGGTAATGGCAAACAAGGTCATATATAGCCATAATACTATAAACCTACATCAATAATTTCATATACATGAGATGTAATCAATATAGACACGTATGAAATAATTCTCCCTATTTGTGTTACTATACATATTCAATACAAGCAACCAATTTAACCCATAAAATTTTCTCCCTTTTTGAGGTAGATTAATTTAAAGATCGAGATGGTAAGTCAAGCGAGAATCCATAAAAGGTATATAAAATATAAGGCATTTAAGTACATGCATACAATCTGTTAAGCAAAAAAAATAGAGAGTGAAAATAATACAATAATTCAAATTTTCATTTATTTATTTGTAGGTTTCTAAGCACAATCAAGATCATGAGTAAAGAAGACCACTTAACTGATCTAAGAGTTGCATAGAGATGCAATTGGTAAACTAAGTTACTTACTTAATTAGTTCTTTTATTTCTTAATAGGTTAACCCAAGGTTATAAAAGGATGAAAAGGGTGCCTAGTTCCTTAGGAAGATTTAAACGTTGAACTTCTTGTAATATAGTTAAGGGTTATAGTTATATAAAAAATAAGAAATAATCATTTTAATATTAAAACATGACTGAATGATTATTTTAAGTTTGTTATTGACATTAAATATGTTGTAAATTCATATAGGACATAAACAAGAAGTATAACTTCTAATTTGTCAACACGTTGCATATCGGATGCTAACAAGTTGACTATGCCAAATGTCATTGACTGGTTTTGCAATGTTAACATCATTTTAACAAACATAAGGCTTATGTCCTGAAAGAGCCATTACTCGACAATCTCGATCCTGATGTTTTTCAAGAAGAATGGGATGCCCACAGAGCTCATAAAAATGATCTTATCCAGGCCACAAGTTTGATTATGGCTAGCATGGCACCTTATCTCGAAAAGTAACACGAGGGTATAGATGCTGCAAATATCATCTTGTACCTTAGAGAATTGTTTGATAAAGAAAAGTTCACTAAGAGATTTAACATCTCAAAAGCATTATTCCAAACAAAAATGTTTGAAAGAACTCTTGTTAGGACTCATGTGCTTAAGATGATTGATTGGATCATTCATTTAGAACAATTGGGTTGGTCCATGGATAATAAATTAGCTATTAATCTAGTTATTTCCTCTTGCCTCTGAGTTTTTCACAATTTGTTTTGAAATTCAACATGATCACCTAGAAACATCCTTTCTAAGATTATTGAACATGTTGACTATGATAAAAAAGTCTCTCAACAATGAGAAAGCTATCCTCTTGGTTACTTCTACTTCTAAAAAATCCAAGAAGAAAAAAAAGAAAGAAAAAAAAAGAAATGATAAATTTTCTAGCTCAAAGAGTTTGAAGCTGACTAGTGGAGTGAAGGCCAAGAGAACTTGTCACCATTGCAAAATGCCTAGTCATTGAAGGAGAAACTACAAAGACTACCTTGAGTCAATCAAAGTTAAAAAAATAAAGTTTCAACCTTAGGTATAAATTTGAATAATTTATTTATTTTTCTTTGGTATAGGATACATGATTGGTACTAACCATGATTTATTATTAAAACATTAAATGTTTTATTCTTGGCTTGATGGACTAATCTTAGGAAATTTTCTAGATAAATGTTTGAACATATATCTTTATTTTCTAGCATATGGACGCCATGCTTTCATGATTTCCTTTATTTAATGTCTTAATAGCATTGTTCTACATCATGGTCTATCAAATCAAATTATGCCCAATTAACTTAAATTCAAATATAGTTAAAGATTGAATTTCCTACAAGAAGTTTTACACTTGTAAGATGTAGTGGGAGTATTCATGAGTTATTAAAGGTTAACATTTATGAATAGACAACAAACAAAATTTATACATACTTAGATGTAATACTGAAAAAGGTTTCAATTAGAGAGATTACATATTTATATGCTAAAGCCATCAAACAAATTATTCTATCAAAAGGCTTTTACAAAGTTTTGTTTTGGACATTTAGCCATCAGGCTAATAAGGTGATTCCAATAGTTATTTATGATAACTAACCCATAAGATTAGAATTACAACCTCATTAGGGTTCGAACAGTTTGATGACTTGATAATAGAAATTATCATTCATGAATTAGAAGTATATTGCAAATAAAGCAATGCAATTACTTTAAGTGAATGTGAAAGATGTTATGTATGCCCTTAAACTAATCAGATTTAGGACATTGATACATGGTCAATAACAACATTCATGATACTAGGTTAAAGTAACATAAAGTTTTCCTTTATGTTAGTGGCGTAATTGACACTGATTTGGATAAAACCCCTCAAACACAATGGCCTTGCAAGATAGTAATTAGTTACAATGATAAGATTCTTACGCATCAAAGCCATGTTTCTAAAAGATTCACAGTCATCGTATTATCAAGATAGGGCAATACACAAAGACTAGCATATGCTAAGCCTCTATGCATTGGATGCCTGCAATGCTTTGATTTTATAGAAGTTGAACTATATGAGATACTTAGGGTTAGCATATTGGCACTTGTTTTATGGAAACAAGTTCACTGAACATGGCCTGAATAAAAACTTCATTTGGTATAAGTCACTTAAGTGTCTATGGAAGATTTTCTCATGTGCCAATCGTGTATATTAGTCTTTAGACTTGTGATACTATGTCATCTTATGCGTGGAGTATCATACTTAAAGATACATCACTAACGAGTCCATAATAGATGAATACCAAAAAAAGGTGGTTTTAGGTATAATATGAAACATATTAAGATAGATAAGTCATCCAGAAAGGATTCACCACTCCAAATGACATTAGAGACAAATCTCAAATGATCTTGACTACAGTTAATTAGAGTAAAGCCCCTGGTGAAAGCATAAGGAAGTATGAGGCATGGTTTCTCATAGATTCATGATCATTAACTATTGACATGGTAGAGGTTTGGGTAGACACTGTACCATGGGATATCTAGTGAAAGGATCGTAGTACACTAATAGGCTGGATACTGAAAGGTTTTTGAAGATGTCACGCTTCTTTTTATCAACACTTGGGTGATCATAATGGGTTACTAGATCCCACTATTGATCTATGAACATAATTAATAAGATTATTTATGTTCATTGCCAACATGTTAGGAACCAAATGGATCACACACAATAAGATAGAATTAGTGAATTAAATCTGGTGTTCAATTAAGTTGGACACAATTAAATAAAAGATAAACTGAGGAGGGCTTAATTGAATGAGGTCAAGTAAGAATAATTTAAGACATGAATTAGATTTGTGATATCTAATTAGAAATATCTTAGTGAGGCAATAATGTTAAGAATGTTTTATTAAGAAAATGTTTAAAGGCAGACATGGCTTTAAGGAAAAATATTAAACAAGCCAAAAATAAAGTATTTGATAGTTATTTAATTATTTATTTAATATTATTCACATAAAGTAAAATCGTTTTACTTGGGTTAGAAATTTAATTATGGATTAAATTATCTAACATCTAAATCAAGGGTTTAGGCTAAAAAGCCCTAAATTAACAAGAAAAGGAAGTTTACTTGTGAACTACTCTAAGTTGGGCTTGCTAATGGACTTGGTGCATGGTTTAGCCATCTATGGCATGTTATTAGGCTATATAGGACTTTTAAGGTCTAATCTTGGATAAACTAGTTAAAAATAGTTGTAATTAGGTTTTAACCAACCCTAAAAGGGGCGCCACCTAAAGGTTAGCTTTTAATGAGTCTGGTTCACTCATTAAACATCCAAACTAAGTCCAGGAGGGTTATAAATATAATATTATGTCTTTTCTGAAGTAGGTTGGCTATCAAAAAACCTTAGGCTAGAATCTCTAAACCTTCCTAAAGCTAGTTGCGCTAAACCTCAACTTTTCTAAAGCTTTAATTACATCGATTCATATTCTAAGTAGCTAAGAATCATTCTTGATTGATTTGAAGATAGAAAATTAGTTTTATAACTTAGAAGCATTGATTAGAATAAAAAATTACTGATTTTTAAGTTCATTTTCTTGAATCTACATAAAACAACCATCTCTGTGAGAAGCTTTTTTTAGCCTTTTTTTTATGCCAGAAGTACAGAATTATTCTTAGATCTGAACCTGTTGGCAAACTATCTTTTGGTTGTGGCTTCAAAAGTCATCTAGGTAGCACCAAAGAACCACTGGGTCAAAAAAGGTTTCAACTACTGCCTGGTGGATCACTGTTAGAGACAGGGCACTTGTACTACTCGTGATTTCAAATTATCACTTAGAAAGTTTGCTGATTTAGATTTGAGAATATTTTAGATTTGCAATACTCAAGATTATGATATCTTCAAGTTAGGTAATCTCTAATCATATGGTTGATTAAATTCAGATTAATTCAACTATGTTTACCATATGTAAAACCCTACATAACAAATCCATAAGGAAGTTTGAATTTTCTGTATTTATTGTTTCCATTGCCTATATTATGTTATTTTTAAAAATTTTGGATGCTATTATCACAGAGGCCCAACTTAATTGGAAATAAAAATTTCTACAGGTTTTTCATTACTTGCCACTTATTTCAAGGCTACAAAGGTTATATATGTCAACAATCATTGTTGAACATATGACATGGCATGCTTATAATGAAAGGGATGATGGAATGTTAGTGCACCTAGTTAATAGGCAGGCATAGCAAGAGTTTAATCATACCCACCCATCTTTTGCAATTAAATCTTGCAATATGAGATTAGATTTATATGTAAATGGTTTTTGTCCATTTACGTAGGTAGCAAAACCATTTTCATGTTGGCTGGTCAGACTTTGCGTATATAATTTATCCTCATGGAAGTTTATTATACAACCATATTTACTTGTTAATTGGTCATTCCAGGTTTAGAGCCACAGTGAAAATATTGTTGTGTTCCTCAAACCTTTGATAGATAAGTTAATTTGTTATGGAATGTAGGTGTTCTAACTTTTCATAGGTATAGGAACCAAAAATTTGTATCAAGGGTTGTATTATTATGGATGGTTAATGGCTTTCTTGCTATAGAACGTTATCGAGATGGAGTACACATCAAAGATTGGCTTGTCCATACTGTATGGAACATGTAAAGTTTTTTTTTTTTATTCCAATATGGTAGGAAACCTGTTGGTTTGGTTGTCATCAATAATTCTTGCCTTCAGATTATCCTTTCTAAAGGTAAAGAGATAAATTTCTATGAAAAGTTAACCATAACCCTCCCATTGAGTATTTATCTAATGAAAAATTTTAGAAAGGATTGATAGAATTCAGAAAATTGTAGTTGGAGATAAGCTGCAAGGCTTTGAGAAGTGACATAATTGGATAAAAAAGTATATTTTGGGAGATAAGATATTGGCATACCAATTTCATTCATCATAATCTTAATGTGATAAATGTCAAGAATAATGTGTTCGATAATGCTTTCAAAATAATGATGGATGCAAATGGGAAAACAAAAAATAATGTAAAGGCTAGAATTGATTTGGCTTACTCTACAGATAGTCCAATTTAGAATTGGTTGAAATGAGTCAAAAAAACATACAAGGCTAAAGCTAGATATACATTAAGCATGTAGGATTAACAGGATTTTGTACATGGATTTGATAGTTACAACTTCCAAATGGATTTGCCTCCAATACTAGGCTTTATGTAAATATGGCCGATGGGAGATTTTATGGCATGAAAAGTCATGATTGTTATAATTTTTATCCAATGATTACTGTCAATTGCATTTTATGATTTGGTTCCAAACACAATATGGTATGCAAATTAGGAGCTTCAAAGATTTATGCTCAACCGAAATTCATGTAGAACAGATAGAGATTAATGAAAATATTGTTTGATTCATTGGAATATCTAGTTATTCACTTATTGCATGAGGTAAAAGTTGATGGACATATCCATTATTGATGGATGTATCTTTTTAAAAGGTACGTAATTTTTCATAACTCCTTTAATTCTTGAAATACTAAATTTTTTATTATTGTTAAATTAGGTTCTTATATCATATAAAAGAAGTGAAAAATCTTGCATCTATAGGAGGTAGTTGAGGCATATATTATGGAGGAAATTTTAAAATTTTACACCTTATATTTTGACCCAAATATGGAAACAATATTTAGCCGAGTGTCACAAAAATGATGATCGGGGAGATGTCAATTTAGTAGGACAACTTTTTGCTTTTTCACAATTGAGAAAATCCTTTGGCCTAAAAAAGGCTTCTCGTTCTCATTATCTAGATCATGATAAGTGCGATACAGTAGAGTTGTATGTATTACTAAATTATGAAAAAGTTCTGCCTTATATTAAGTAAGATCTTTTTTGTTACATATAACTTCATAATACATTATAATTTTTTATTATGTACATTATATTTAACATTGGTGAAGTTATTAAACTTTTTCCTTGTCCAAATGAAATAAGGATGTTTGATGAGATGGTAAAACTAGATGCACCAAACATTACTGATAGAGAATTGGAGAAAGCTCAAGCATCAAGATATAGACAATGGTTTAAGGATTATATAAGTTTCTATATGAAAAAGTTAAATTAATCTGCGCACATTCAAATAAAAGTAATTAAACATTGTTTTTTAAATATAACTTCCATGATTATTATTATTTTCAATAACCACATGATACTGTTGACTCTTGTATCAATGACCTACCTTTTGGTCCAAGACATATGGCTTAATGTTATTCTAGTTATTTTGTCAATTGTTTCAAGTTTCATACACTAGATTAAGGAAAAAACCATGAATAACAGTGTTGTGTGAACGGGGTTGCTATAATGATTGTGAGCATGACCTGTATGGAATACTATTAAATATTATATAGTTGGAATATTTCGGTAGAGGAAATCAAATTGTACTTTTTAAATACAAATGGTTTGATATAAATGGCCCAATACCTCCTACTAATGAACTTTTGTGTTAGCCTATCAATGTCAACAAATTTATTACAATTATTATCCTTCCACTAAAGGAGAATCTCAGGATTGGTTGGTTATCTTCAAGACAAAGGCTAAGACTAGTTTTGACACTCAATCTCCTACAGGAGAAATAAATGACATAAATAAAGAGGTTTTATCAAGAAATGGATTTACCTGCTTCCACTATTATCAGTTATTCAAATAATCTTAACAACTCTCGACTCGTTGTTAATAGTGATTTTGAAGAAATGAGTCATGATGTGACAGTGAGTTGCGATGCCAATTATGAGAAAGCAAAAGATAAAAAACAAATTTCTATAGACAAGAAAAAAAAAGAACAAGATTTCGAAGAAAAATGATATTGAGAATAAAGATAAGAATGAAGATGATAATGGCTTAAGCGATAATGGAAACTACAATATTGATGATTATTAGAATGTTAATTAAAGATTTTTGTAAGTAAAATAAAATTTTAGTCATGTTTATTTTGGTTTACTTATTAATTATATACGTATTTTTTATTATTTATTACAAATAAGCAATAGATGCAAGTAACACAAAGGCAGTTGTAGCATACTTATTGCACGATGTAGGACAAGCAACGAGGAATTTAACGGCTCCTAAATGGAAGGGCAACCTATTTCTATAGCAAAACTCCTCTACCCTTCCTCCTGTGCATCTGCAATGATTTTTTTTTAGTTTTAATTTAGGATATTGCTTTAAAACCATAAGTATTTATATTTGTTTCATATGTATTATATTATTTAACTTTATTTTTTATAATAAATAATATTTACTTTTATTGATTTCTATATTTACAAATTAATTGTTCAACTTAAAACATTTAAATACTAGATAAAAGTAATACATTAGTTAAATTTAATAAAATTAAAAAAAATTAAAAAAAAAAACGTTATCAGCTAATGGAACATTTATCGCTAATATATTTTCAATGGATTTTCCTTGCACTAAATTAGTCATAAATAATTTTCAACTATGAAATTTTTCATCACTAAAAAGTAACAAAAACAAAAAAAAAAAAAAATTATCACTGAAAGTACTTTTAACAGATATTTTTAGTCATTGAAAATTTTCCTGTGACTGAATTATTCAATTGATATAAGAAATTACCATAAAAAATAATTATGATGGAAAACATATTACTAATGGAAATATTTATTTACGACTTTATTTTTTGCAATAGATTTTGGAAATTCCATAAAAAAAATTTTTTGATTGATTTGAGAGTTTTTTTGACAAAATGTTTTGTCAGAATAAAGCCTATCTCTTGTAGTGCATCGTAACCACTTTTGATTCTGTATACTTATTTGCAACCAATAGTAGTCTTACTAGGGGAGAGATCAACTAAATCTTAAGTATGAATTTTCTTAAAAGCGTGAATTTCTCCAACCATACTACCAATGAGGGTTAACTTTAGCTTCACGATAAGTTCATGAAAGTTAATACTAGTAAAAAATGATGACAATCCTTAAAATGATGTGAAGATTCTTTTAGATGAAGAACAAATATATTCTCAACAATCATATCAAATCTAATAGTAGTAGGAGTTGGTTTTGCTCATCAACTATAGTTGTCTTTGAATTAGGAAATAACTTAACAATAGATTAATAAAGAATTAAAAGAAAGTGGAAAAGGAAGATTGAAACTTTGACAAAAAAGAGAACATAGAACGTGGTATTTCCCTAAAAATTAACATGATGAGAAATTCATAATCTAGTAGAGATTGGATCCCAACAAATATAACCCTTGTGTTCAATCCCATAACCAAGAAAACAACAATGGCAAGACCATGGTTCCAATTTATTGAATCCATGTGGTTGAAGTAGTATGAAATAAATGGACCTAAAAGGTTTAAGAGCATAATAAATAAGAGTTTTACCAAATATGCGTTCAAAAGAATAGAGATTATGAAAAATATAAGTTGGTGCACAATTTATCATATATTTACTATTGTTAAGGTAGCTTCACCCCAAAATTTTTCAATACAATTGGCAAAAAAAAATGCATGAACCGAATCGAGGATCGATAATGTTTACATCTTATTCTAACATTCTACTGAGAGGTATAAGAACAAGACCATTAAACTAAAGTAACCTACTGATCAAATAACTGAAAAAGATGAGTTTCTTTATATTCTATGGCATTATCAATTCGAACTATTTTAATAGTATAAGAAAACTAGGTTTGAATCACGTGGCACATTTAGTATATATTTAGGATAACTTAGAATGTGTTTAAAGAAATAAATCCATGTAAAATGAGAATGAAAATGATTATAATAAAATACTGATAACTATTTATTGATGAAATAAGAAAAAGACCTTAAATGTTTGAATGTACAATATCAAAAGTAGAAATGGAAATAGAAAAAAAAATTATTAAAAGATAATGATGGTTGTAGCAAGTTAACAGTGTAAAAATGAAAAAACTCAAATTTAGTTGATCCTAATTGTTAGTGAATATGCCTTAGAGCCAATCAAATTAGACTTAAGGGCATATAATCACTATACTATAGTGACATAAGGTTTTTTTTCATATTAGTGACATAATTGACAATCGTGAAACTATTAATTGTATGAGGCCCATGGAATATATAAGACCTTGCAATGAAAATATGAAGAGTAATAATTATGGGATCTTTATGCATCAAAGCCATATTCTTGAAACAGTTCCTGGTTATTGTACTGCCAAGAAAGACATTGGTAATGCTCAAAGACTAGCATGTGTTATGCCTTCTTACATATGAAGTAAGCAATAGATCTTATAGATTAAAGTATAAGGGATATTTTGAATGACATGTAGGTGATTGTTTTATGGAAATAAGTTTATTAAGTATGCCTTATATGAGAACTATAGTTGGTGTTAAACACTCAAGTGTCTATGGAAATGTTCTCACATTC
Source organism: Adansonia grandidieri (assembly GCA_038382065.1). Lineage (NCBI taxonomy): Eukaryota > Viridiplantae > Streptophyta > Magnoliopsida > Malvales > Malvaceae > Adansonia > Adansonia grandidieri. The sequence goes on along the minus strand of JBBYHK010379280.1, from coordinate 5,685 downwards.
CAGTCGTGTAACTAGTCCTCAAACTTGTGATATTAGCTCATCTCGTATAGGGAGTGTCATATTTTGGTTTTATCTAAAGGAATCTACAAGGAGGGATGCCTACGATAAGGTGATTTTAGGTATGGCATGAACCATATAAAGGTGGACAAGTGAACCAAAGAGGATACCACTCCTAATGACATCAAAGATATATCCTATCTATTTTTTTTAATGATTAATAAGATTAAAATCTTTGGCCAAAGCTTATGAATATCATTTCTCTAAATTCATAATGTTAACCATGACTATTGTAACTAATATGGATTAAAGCATGAATAGACATTGCACCATGCTCATGCTTATTCTAGATATTTGGTGAAAAGACCAAATCACACTTATAGGCTAGTCCTCGAAAGGTTTCAATGAGGTCACTTTAACTCTTCTATATTTGAGTGGTAGATTTTGCTTTTGATCTATGAATGTAATTGTAAGATTAATTATGTTCATTGCCAACATGTTGGGAACCTAATAGGTCACATACAATTGGTTGTGTGAATTGAATTAAAATTAGGATTGCATTAACTTTGACTTAATTAAATAAACGGTATGCTTTGGAGGGCTTAATTAGATTAGTTTAGTTAATATTTGATTAAAACATAAATTAGATTTATGAAATCTAATTAAGGATATCTTAATATCATAAGAAAAAAAGGATGTCTTAATTTCATAAGAAAGATAAGAATATCTTATCAAGACAATATCTAATTGTTGACATGTCATTAAGGTTGTCTTAATCTTAGCCGATTAAGATAAATTATTAGATAATTATTCTTGGAGAATTAAATAATTATATGATAATTTAATTGAATTCCATGGGTGAAATGGCTTTGTTAGGCAAGAAACTCAATTGACAATTAATATTCTTACATGTAAGTTTTGGGTTTGCCAAAACTTTAACTGGTTAATCTAATAGGCCTTGTTTTGAATAAAGATCAATTAGACATGGATTAGGCTTAACCTAAATTATCAAAGCCTAATTTGTGTTAGAGTAGACCAAGATACTAGTTAGTTAGTAGCGTAGCCCAATCTTGGTAGGTTTACATAGCAAAGGCTTACCTAGAGTAGGAAAGTTTAATCTTTATTAAACAACCTCCATGCTAAACATAAGATTGGATGCCAGTCCATGCGGGAGTTGTAACCTAATTTTAACTTTATTGGTTCCTACAAATTTGATTTCTAAGAAAGCTAAGAAAAACCTTAAGATTTAGCAAAGAAAAAACCTTAATGGCATCTAGTTCTTATGAGTTTTTGTATTGATGTTTTTCGTTTCTTCATAATCAAAAACCATTCTGGATTCCTTAAGAGTGAAGACCAACACCTTTACATTTGTTTGAGATCAAGATCTTTAAAAGGGCACTTAAGAAATCTCAAATCTTGAGTAGATTCCAAAATTCATTCATATGGGTCACAATTGGAAGTGTTACACTTGAAATGCTCATGATCTCAGAAAAGGCCTTGAAGTTGTCAACCTTATGCTTATCTTCTTGCAAGATCTTGGCATTCAAAGTTATGAGTCATTAAAGAGGTATAACCTCAAGCTTGAAGTTTTTTTAATCATATAAAGTTCTTGAAATCATAAATACATCATGGACTAAAGATCTTAAAAGGCTCCAAATTGTTATATTGTTTTTTTTTTTGCTACATGGTATAGTTTTGTAGATTCTTGTAATTCTTAATTCAATTTAATGAATAAGTCTTTTTAAAATTGGCAGATCCTAAATGCAAGATCCCCTTCACTAATAACCTGTGAGAGACCAAGGGTTGTAAAGCATGACCCAGAGGGAATGCCACTTGTATAAGAAAGAATTAGTAGTGGCAATAGAGACTTGTTTGATAGGGAGATGAAGAGAAACAAGCTCAAAAAAGCATCCTGCTTTACAGCTTGTCTAAAAGATTTTTTTTATTTATGAATCTTGTACCTAACATCGAAAAGGAGAAAAGATAATAGTGAGACCAAGGTCACATAATTATCCTACAAAAATAAGGTTTAAGGCTAAAGTAGGCACGCAATCAAGTGGGTTGGTTGTGTTTTTCAAGTTCAGGTCTGAATTAACGAGTTTATGCAAAATCAAAAAGCCAAGAAAAAATACTCGAGGTAATAGAAAGTGCAATGTTAGAAGAAGAACTAGAAGAGATAAAAGGTCATTAATTACAAGATTAGTCCTTCCATAGGAATAGTAGGGGTAATGGATGAAAAAAAATCTAGATGTGGAAAACTCCTTGAGATTTAGGGTTCTACTCCCTAGGCCTAGTGCAACAAAGTTATAAATGATATGTATGGTCTCATTGTAGTAGTGGCCTTCAATTGTTGGACAATTAAAAAAATAACTTGTTTTCCAACAAAATTGACTAATCTTTTAAACTTTAAAGTGAGGATTTTGATTTATGTTATACTGGCTTCTAAGACGATGGTTTTGGTAGGATGACTTTGTTTTTTTGGGAAGGTGGCTTGGAATGAATAACAAGAGTAATTTTAATTTGTGGCCTTTTATAGTCCAAGGCAAGTTTCTTTAAATAGCATCTCCTCCAAAAAAGTATCCAAAGATGAAAATGGTTTCCAATGTAACAATGAAGCCTTGAACACTTAAATAAGATGAAGATGGTCTTTATAGATCTTGGCTTGAAGCCCAATTTATAATTGTTGTTAACATAGCTTTTAAGGTCAAAAGTTCCATTTCATCACACATACAATGCTAAATGGATAAAAGATTTTGCCTTTTGCAATTAAGATTATGGTTTCACAACCTAAACTAAAAAGCCATAAAAACATAACTTTTTTGGTTCGAAAGCTGCCTTTTGTATAAAACAACTTTATTATTTTTATATCTTTAAAATTTTACTATTTTAAACATATTTTTTTATGACATTTCAATTTCATACAGCACTTTTTCATAACGATGCTAAATATTTAAAAGTTCTTAAACCATTTCACTGCACTTTCTAAACATATTTTTTTTTCAACTTAAGCTTTTTCTAACTCAAGTTTTTTCCCATAGCAATGCTAAACTGGCCTTGAGTAAGTTAAACCCCATTTAACACTGCTTTTGGCGCAACTTTTGAGATGAAAACTTATATTTCATTGCAAACACATTGCTAAATAGGTAAAAAAACATTTAGCTTTCATAGTTAAAATATTGGTTTGGCAACCCAAACCAAAACCCAAGAAATGAAATTTTTATAATTTTGAAGTTGGTTTTTGAATAAAATAACATTAGTATACTCATATCTTTAAACTTTTATTATTTTAAACATATCTTTTTTTGACATCTCAATTGTTCACAACAATGCCAACAACTTTATAGTTCTTAAACCATGTTTTTCACCACACTTTTTTAACCTCAAGTTTTTTCCAACATTAATGCTAAAATAACCCTAATTCCATACAGTTTGGACTTTGGCAAAAAAATGCATTCAATGATCAGGTAATTGTTTGAGATTGTGAAGAGTTATCCATAATTCGTAACATTTAGCAAGTTTAGAAGTTTTATATCCAATGACTAGAAAATCCAAATCTCTTTTACAATCACAAAATCAGCAAAGTGAATGTGAATGTCTTCAATAGAGGTATACTTAAACCATTCTATAATCTGATGGTTTTTGCTATCCCAATCTTGAAGAGGATCCGCAAATGTCTCTTAAGATTCACTAATCGTGCATATTCGCTGAACATTATCACTAGTGAAAATGCACCACAATTTCTATCCAATTAGGAAACTTTTCATACCTTGAGACCTTAGATTATAATTGTTTCCATTGAGAATATTGGTAATTGAATTGGAAACATCAAATTTCTCCATCTAAAAGCATAATCAGTAAAAACAATGTTTTGAAATTTTAACCTACGTGGTAGTGCGTAGGGGCTCCATTTTTTATGTGGTAGTTGATGTTTGAAAAAAAGAAACATGAGTGGTTGCGATGTTCAAATTGAGTATTAAAAAGTGTAGAAAACTTGACAGAATCTCAAGTTGTAGATGTAAGAGTGAAAAAGCTTTTAAAGGTTTTGTACAACAAAATTTTACAAGAATTTTTGTATTAGGGTGGGAGATAGATGATTTTTATCTTGGATTTTTGCTATAACAAGATGATAGACACAAGTCCCTAGGTAGGATTTAAAACAGAAACTAGACAGAAAAGCTCTTAATGCTGCATTACAAGAAAAAGAATTCTTGTTTCACAATTATGTAAAAGTCAGTACATGAAGGTTCTTAACAACTAAGGCAATGATCGTCGTCGTCGTCATCATCATCATCATAATTATATAGCATCAGAATCATAATTTAACTCATATCATAACCCCTAATATTACTCTAATATGCTTATTAGGTTTGTCGATTTTGACTCGAACTTAAAAAACTCAACTAACTCAACTGAACCAAAACCTGATTTAACAAAAAAGTCAACAACTAAAAACTGACCAATTTGAATCCGAAATGACTCAAATAAAAAATGACCCGAACTGAAATGAATCGAACCCAAAATAATTTAACCCTGAATGACCCACACAATTAACCTAAAATAACTTGAACTTAAAATAACCGAATTAGATAAACCAAAGAGTTAAACCTGGTTAACTCAAACTCGATCAATCAAAATATTTAAACCTGATTGTTCCGAACTCAAAATGGCTTAAACCCAATTAACTTTAACCCAGAATGACTTCAACCGAAAATGACCCAAACCTGAAAATGTAAAAACCAAAATTGATCTCTCCTGATTGAAACCAATCCATCTGCCCAGTTTATATATCTAATTCTGAAAATTATAATTGACCATACATTAGCACATTAACGTAAAAAATTAAACCATACACAGCGTAGATAGTAGACACTTGATCAGCGAAAATGTTGAACCATATATATACTTGTTTACCAAATTAGACTACATTTGGGGTGGAATTTTCATAACAAAATTGAGTCCAGTTAATTTGTATTTAATTGAAAAGATGAATTAATGAGCGAGTAGTTATGTAAGGGTGTGGAAGGGAGGGTTTTTACAAACTTTTGATTTCTCATAATTTAGGGATAAACCATCATCTCACAAGAAATATAATTTGCCTTTTGCTTTCAAATTCAATTCTTGTCATGATCAATCACTCGTAACGATAATTCAGTTTGCTCAAGTTTAAATCGAAATAAAAATATTTTTTATTATTTAAATAGTAACTTGAACTATTAAAATATTTTGGTCTGAGTTTTATATCTAACTCCAACGGTCCAAGCAAATCACTTTGGTAGAAGTAACAATTCCAGTGACGAGAACTACATTTAGATATATTATTATATCCGGTAAAAGATCGCATATAATAGAGAGTAGTTGGAGTTCAATTCTTGAAACACTAATCTCCCAACCTAAAGCCTAAAGGTTCACCATTCAAAAGATATGGCAACGCAATGCGCATGCAGCAGTACTCGGAGACCTTGAACATTAGAGTTGAGACTAATCTCCATTTAATTCATATCTGATTAATGTGTTGGGGATATCAACTATAAAAAACTTACAATTTTTACTTAAAGCTTACAGATTTTTTTTTAAATCATAATAAAAGAGTTTAGGGTAAACAGAAAACGTTAGAGAGGGCTATTCATGTGTTTATCTGATCCGTAGGCTATTTACAAACTAATTTTGGGTATTCTTTCTAATTCTAAC
>JBBYHK010379169.1:0-12733 GCA_038382065.1 Adansonia grandidieri | reverse complement strand
TGTTATTACTAACTGTATGATTTTCTTTTATGTCTAGACTTAATTAGCTCAAAGATAATTCCTATTCTTTTAGAATTTACAAATTTTTCTTACATAATTATTTTTATTTAATCACAACTTAATTAATTAATAAGATTATGATATTATCTTATGTATTATCTATCATATAATCGTATCTTGTCTATAAATCATTATATTATCTCATCTTCGTTGGCTATTACTATTTAATATTTGCTATTCAAGTAGTGGATTATTAAAATATTTAAATATTTACTATATATATATCAAGTAATTTTTATCATGATTTCTTAAAATATTTAGTTCAATGTTAATAGGCTGTAAATGAATTGAACATTCAATAAACAGTTTGATTTTTGTCCATTTATGTTCCTTTATTAAGCTAAATAAATGAATATGAATAAAATTTTTAGGCTTATTTATTAAATGAACCGAACACAAACTTAGTATGTTTGGTTTATTTATATTTATGAACATACTTGTTTGCGAATTAATTAAAGCTCATTTAAACTTATTTATTGTTCGATTATAATATAATTAATAATATTATCATTTGTGTTTTATTTATTTATAATATAATTAATAGTATTTATGTTTTATTATTTTATATTTAAAACTAATAAACATATTTGTTTTTTTGTTTAAATTTGTTTAGATTTATTTGTTTATTATTTATGATTATATTTTTAATTATTGACGATTATGTTCGATTATATATTCATGAACATGTTCATTTAGTGTTTGTAAACAAGTTTATTTAATTTAAACAAACAAACATAAATAAACCTAATTTTAAATGGATGAACATGAACATAAATTTATAATTCTTAATGAAAACAAACCAAATACGAACAAACTCAAAAATAAAGAAACGTACATGAACAAAAGTCTATTTGTTCATGCCCGTTTCACTAACAGCCCTAAAATTTAAGATTAAACTATTAAGACAAAAAAGTGAACAATAACTATTAGCAATATATATTTTTTGGTATTGTTTTTTGCTAGCTCTTGAACTTTAATCCTATTTCTTCGAATATAGCCATTTGCCATTTGGAATTAATTATTAGTTGGTATAATTATATTTATACGTATGCATAATATAAATAATAATATACGTGGAACATTCAAATTCATCTAATCAATTGTTTAAAATATTCATCTGATAATATTCATATTTCCATAATAATATGATCATATATTAGATTTTCTATAGTAACAAAATGATTTTACAATACAAATAAATTTTAGATCATTTTGGTGTTAACTGTTAACAAATGCTGATATTAATAATTAAAAAATATCATATTATTCAAAAAATTACTTAAAAAATAATAGTACTATTTTTTTGGGTTAATTAAACATTTAAATTATATAGAAATGATTATATTTAACATAAACATATAAATAAATAAATAAATAAGTAAAGCCCAGGCTAGACTCGAGAACAATCAGAAAGGACTAGAACCTAAAAGGGATGAATCCATAAACTCAAATGGACCTAAACAAAAAAGTATTCGAAATAGAAAAATTTGAACTTAGAAAGATCTAAATCCTAAAAATTTCAAACTGATGTGCTCTAAACCCAAAATAATTTGACTCCAACCTGCCTATTTCCACCTCTACTCGCCATTTATGAATTTAGACAGAAACGTATTAATTAATTACAAAATCTAATATCTGCTTTTCTTTCTTTTCTTTTTTAAGATTTAAATATAGGTTTTTTTTTATTAAAATAATATAAAAATTTTTTTGTCTATGTAAATAAGCCGTTTTCAGATTATTTACCGAAATAGGCCAATTTTGAAAATTAGTTGAGAAATCACCATTTCAAATGACGATTTCTCAATTGTAAAATTTAGTTAAAAAATCGCCAAATCAGATGGCGATTTTTCAACTTGTTATAAGAAATTGACAAATGAAGTGGTAATTTCTCATCAATTGCAAATCTGACCAAACCAATTTAATATTCTTTTGGCGATATATCTATTCGCCATTATGTAGGCCTTCTCACATTCGTGCTCCAGATTGCTTAAAAAATTAGCTCGGACAAAATAAGGTGTCTATAGCTATCTCTCTTTGACTGTTGCTGAAAATCAGGAACAGGGCAATGACGAATAGACACTATTTTGTCAGAGGTGGAATGATGCTCCCCAGAACATTAGGGTGCTAGGTTTTCTAAGGTTTAACCCCCTTAGGCAGGTACAGAGTAACATGGATTTTTTTTATATGGGTGTCGCCAACTTGTGTGGACTTTGACTCGGACTTGGGTGCCACCAGCTCGTGTGGGCTTTGACTTGGGTTATGTCAGCTTGTGCGAGCTTTGACTTAGACTTGGGTGCCACCAGCTCATGTGGGCTTTGACTAGGGTGCTACCAGCTTGTGCGGGCTTTGACTCAAACTAGGTGCCACCAGCTTGTGTGGGCTTTGACTCAGACTAGGTGCTGCCAGCTTGTGTGGGCTTTGACTCAAACTAGGTGTCACCAGTTTATGTGTGCTTTGAAAAGGGTACCACTAACATGTGGGCTTTGAAGAGGTGCCACTAACTTGTGGGCTTTTAAAGAGGTGCCACTGACTTGTAGGCTTTTAAGAGGTGACACTGACTTATGGGCTTAAAAGGGTGCCACTGACTTGTAGGCTTTTAAGGGGTGCCACTAGCTTGTAGGCTTTGAAAAGGGTGCCACTGACTTGTAGGCTTTGAAGAAGTGCCACTGACTCGTGGGCTTTAAAAAGGGTGCCACTGACTTGTGGGCTTTTGGAAAGTGCCACTGACTTGTGGGCTTTGAAAATGGTACCACTGACTTATGGGCTTTAAAAAGGTACCATTGACTTGTGGCCTTTAAAAGGGTACCATTGACTTATGGGCTTTGAAAAGGATGCCACTGACTTGTGGGCTTTTGGGAAAGTGCCACTGACTTGTGGGCTTTGAAAAAGGTGCCACTGACTTATGGGCTTTGAAATAGGTGCCACTAACTTATGGGCTTTGAAAATGGTGCCATGACTTGTGGGCTTTAAAAGGGTGCCACTGACTTATGGGCTTTGAAAAGGGTACCGCTAACTTATGAGCTTTAAAAGAGTGCCACTAACTTGTGGGCTTTGAAAAGGGTGCCACTAACTTGTGGGCTGTTGGGAAGTTGCCACTGACTTATAGGTTTTGACAAGGGTGCCACTAACTTTAGGCTTTTGGGAAAGTGCCACTGACTTGTAGACTTTTGGGAAGGTGCCACTAACTTGTGGGCTTTGAAGAGGGTGGCGACAAAGTTTTCGATAAAACTTCTAATACAAGCTTTTCTTAACAGAAGTTCATAACAAAATTTTCTATTGAAAAGGGTTTTGGCACTAGTTCTTGACAAAATTCTTGGCAAAGCTTCTGACGAATGTTCTTGATAAAAGTTTTTGATGATAGTTTCTAGATAATAATTTCTTCACACTAGCACTTTGATAGTAGTTGCTTGATAAAAAGGGTTTTGACATGCGGTGATGAGATGAAAAGGATCTTACCTAAATAACACTTGGTTTGCGAAGCTTAGAGTTCTTGCCAGGAATTCCTTGGAGGTTCAACAAACCTGGCTTGAAGTGATATTGTAAAAATGATGTATGATGGTAATATAAGTGCATGATGTAGAATGCTATCATGATTGCATGATGTGAAGTCAAATATGGGAGATAGTTGTAGTTCTCCTTATATGTCATTCAAACTCTCATAGGGATGGCGATTTGTCTTTGATGCGACTATAGACAAAAATTTTCCTAATCTTGCTGGGGATTGTAGGTTGTCCCGACTCTACTAGGGATATGACCAAAAATTTAGTCTTAAGAATTTAGACTATTGCGTTTCTCGATTTGGGAGGCTCAATCATTTTCTTGACAAATGGAAGGCATTGTCAACAATTTGGAGACTATTCGACTGATTAGGTTGACGTCTCTGGTTTCGATAGGATTCTGATAGAATGTATGGGTCGATTTTTGGTTAGCCTAAAATTCTTGAGATGTGGCTTGTGAAAGCAAGAAATGGTTTGGTGTATGGTCATGCGGAGCGAGTGTTTGGACATGAAAAGTGCATGATCTTGATGACTGGGGTATAAGCAGAGTTCCTTATGCCATTCTTTTCCTTTCGATGTAATGTCAAGATGTCCTGATGCGTATTTCAGTTGATTATCGAACATTATCAGTTAAATGAAAAGTGCAATATGAATTGCACAGGGGTTAAAAGAAACAAGGCAATATTTATTCATGACAACAAAAAGACATAACTCAATATACTATTTGACAAGCAATTGATAAGGTAGCGAGAAAGATGATCTTTTGGGTGAAAGATGCCTCTGACAATCATGACATGGATGTTTTTTAGGTGCTTTTTGAAATCTTTCTCGAATAATGAATATGCCTAGCATGAGCTGATCTTCAAAAGATCTCTAGGATTGCTTTGCATTGTCCTGTAGGTACTCTCAATTCATGCCCCATCAAAATTAATCTTCTCAAGTCACCCTTGTAGGTTTTCAACTGTAGTAGGGTTGGCTACCTAAATGGCCTTTTCGAATTTTCATCTAGACCGCTTTTTGTTTTCTTTTGTTTGTTTTTGTTTTTTTTGTTATTTTTTTGTTTGTATTTTTTGCTCTTTTTATTTGTTGTTTGTTTTCTTTTCTTTTGTTTTTTTTTTTGCTTTCGCTATTTTTTTAAGGACGCCTTTTTAGGTTTTTGCCTTCTACGTGTAATATTTCTTGACGAAATCTGAGTTGACTGGGTTGGGCATGAAATTGCCATCCATTTCTAACAAGATTAGGGCCCCTTCAGAGAAGGCTTGCTTCACAACATATGGTCTTTCCCAATTAGGGGTCCATTTGCCCCGTGCATTTTTGTAAATTGAGATGATCTTCTTTAATACCAATCCACCTGGGTGAAATTATTGTGGGCACATCTTTTTGTCGTGGCCTCGGATCATGCATCTTTGATACATTTGACCATGGCAGATGGCTTTCATGCATTTTCCTCAATGAGGTTTAGTTGGTCATATTTGTTCTTTACCCATTCAGCTTCTTCAAGTTTGGTTTCCATTAAGGCTTTGAGAGAAGGGATCTCGACTTCAATAGGCAAAACAGCTTCCATCCCATAGACAAGAGAAAATGGGGTAGTGCTTGTAGAAATGCAAACTGAGGTCTGATAGGTGTAAAGTGCAAAGAATAGCTTTTAATGCCAGTCTTTGTAAGTCTTGGCCATTTTTTCAATTATTCTTTTAATGTTTTTGTTGGCTGCCTCGACTAGCCATTCATTTTTGGGTGATAAGGGATAAAATTATGATGTTGGATCTTAAACTGTGAGCAGACTGCTTGCATCATTTTATTGTTTAAGTTGCTTGCGTTGTCTATGATGATTTAGTTTGGGAGGCCATATCTACAGATGATGTCCCGCTTGATAAACTTACAAACGGTCGATCTAGTGACATTAGCATACGAGGCAACCTCCACCCATATAGTGAAATTGTCAATCGCTATCAAGATAAAACGATGCCCATTGGAAGCTTTAGGGGTGATTAGCCCGATCCCCTCCATGCCCTATACGGAGAAGGGCATGGGGTCGTCATGACATGAAGTGGCATTGGAAGGACATTAATCTTGTCTGCATAGATTTGACACTTATGACATTTTCGGGCGTAATTGATGCAATCTCTTTTGAGGGTTAGCCAGTAATAACTTGCTCTCATGATTTGCTTGGCCATCCAATGTCCATTAGCATGTGTACCATAAATCCCTTCATGAACTTCTTCTAGAATCTTTTTGGCTTTAGGAGTATCAATACATCTGAGCAATACTTAATCATGACTCCTTTTGTATAAGATTTTCCATCGAGAACAAATCCCATAGCCAGCCTGCTGATAGTCTTCTTATCATTCTTGGTTGCCTGTTTGGGATATTGCTGATCCTTGATGTAACGAAGGATGTCATAATACCACGGTAAGCCATCCTTCTCTTTTTTGACACTATGATAATGAACCAGAGTTGTGTAGATGCTTATTTGGATAGGAATAAGATCCGACTCTTAGTTGACTTTAAACATGGATGACAAGGTAGCCAAAGCATAAACTATTTGGTTCTCTTATCGAGGTAAGTGTCAAAAACTAATATTATCAAATTCTTTCTTGAGCTCTGCTATCAATTTCTCATACTGCATTAGGTTGGCATTGCGAGTTTGCCATTCCTTTTTCAATTAGTAGATAACTAGGGCCGAATCACCGAACACCTATAATATCTTGATATTCCTCTTAATGGCTGCTTGAAGCCTTATGACACAAGCTTTATATTCTGTGATATTATTCGTGCAGTCAAAATTTAGCGTTTGATGTCTTAGAGAATTTGATGCTCCATCAAAATACATCTTCCATGATTGATCTTGGTTGGAAGCATTTTCGTCTTCAGAAATGCACATTAGATCTTAATCTGGAAAGTCAAAATTTAAGGGTTTATAGTCATCTGCTGCTCGACTTGCCAAAAAGTCAGTTATCGCACTGCCCTTGATGGCCTTTTGACTGAGATTGGCAATGTCGTATTCAGAAAGTAGGACTTGCCATCTACCTAGCCTTTCTGATAGTGCAAGGGCTTCGCATAGATACTTGATAGGATCGAGCCTTGCAATCAACCATATGGTGTGATACAGCATGTATTGCCTGACTCTTCTGGCTATCCACACTAAAGCACAGCATAACTTCTTAACTGCAGAGTAATTGCACTCGCATTCCATGAACTTTTTGCTTAAGCAGTAGATTGCTTGTTCCTTCTTTCCTGACTTATCATGCTATCCTAATACACAACCATAGACTTGTCAAAGACTGCCAAGTAAAGGGTTAAAGGTCGATCAGGCACTGGCGGTACCAATACTGGTGGGCTTGACAAATAATGTTTGACTTTATCAAAAGCTTATTGACATGCCTCATTCCACTATCCCAGATTTTATTTGTGAAGGAGCTGAAAGATGGGATCACATTTGTTAGTGAACTGGGATATGAATCTAGTAATGTAGTTTAATCTCCCCAAAAAGCTTTTCACTTATTTTTCGGTTTAAGGTGGTGGCATATCTTGAATGGCTTTGACTTTGTCTGGGTCAACCTCAATCCCTTTTTTGTTGACTGTAAAGCTTAGAAGCTTACCCAAAATGACTCCAAAGGTACACATGGCAAGATTCAATTTGAGTTGAAATTTTCATAGCCATTCAAAAAGTTTCTGAAGGTCTGTGACATGCTTATCCTCTTTCGTTGACTTGGCAATCATGTCATCAATGTAGACCTAAATTTCTTTGTGCATCATGTCATTAAATAGGGCTACCATGGCCCGTTGATAGGTTGCCCCAGCATTTTTGAGTCCGAAGGGCATGACATTATAGCAAAATATCCCCCACATGGTTACAAAAGTTGTTTTCTCCACGTCTTCAGGTGCCATCTTGATCTGGTTGTAGCCTGAGAATCCATCCATAAAGGTGAACAGAGAATTATTGGCCATGTTGTCTACTGAAGTGTCGTATGGGCTAGTGGAAAGTTATCTTTGGGATTAGCTCGATTCAAATCCCAATAATTAACACACATTCATACTTTGCCATCTTTCTTTGGGACTGAGACAATATTGGCAACCCATTCTGGATATTTCACTACTCCAATAAACCTTGCATCAAACTGCTTCTTGACTTCCTTTTTAATTTTGAGGAGCATTTTAGGCTTCACCCTCCTTAACTTTTACTAGATTGGTTTGCATCCAAGCTTGATGGGAAGCTTGTGGACCACTATATCAGTGTCTAGTCCTGGCATGTCTTGATATGACCAAGCAAATACATCCCGATATTCCTGGAGTAATTCTATCAACTTGGTCCTAGTCATTAATTTTATTGAGGTTTTGATTTTAACCTCCTTTCAATCCTTCTGAGTACCCAAATTTATTACTTTCGTTGGGTCTTCATGAAGCATGATCTACTTTTCCTCTTGCTTGACTAATTGTAAAAGGTCTAATGGTATTAAGCTATCTTCGAAACCTTTTTCAAGATTAGCTTCACTAGCATAAATTGACTTTCAAAATCGATCTTCAAAGACCTATCAGACACATCCATGTCATTATCGTCAGAACACCTGAAAGGGTAAAGAAATAAACATGACAAAAGGCACACATATAACCAAGGGATTTGGATAAAGGCAAAAGAGTAATTGAGACAAAAAGGTTAAAAAGTGATACACAATATGGAATGATATATACAAAAGTCATTTCATTGATAATGTTTGATAAAAAAAATGCTCCTTACATAGGACACCTATCTGCCTTTGTGTGAGGGCAGGTAGGTTTTCATTTCTTGACATTACATGAAAGGGACAGGAAAAGTGCAGAGGTTTTCATCATAACCCTGTCATTAAAATCAGGTTTTAGTGGAAGGACACGAATTTTATGGCTCGGTATCTTGGAGATATAGGTTGTTAAGTGCCATGTTTAGGATGACCAAGACATTTTTAGCCTTTTGCTCTTCTGATTGGCTTGGATCAATTCATGCTTCTGAATGAAATATCTTATGGAAAAACGAGAACATTGTCGACTTTGACTCCGTTGATTGTGTCATCTCCTGGTTGCAGATCTTCTTTTCTTGCTGCTTTCTTAAGTGCGCATTAGCCTTGAATCCTAAGCCTCCTTTGTTGGCTTTGGTGGTGACCTGTAGGGCTCGGACCATCACTTGTAGATTCTTGCCAAGTCTTTTTCCAGTGTGGGAACCTTTGCCAATGGTTATTTTTAAACCCAAGTAGGTACTTTTTGACAAGTGGGGTTCAACTATTGGCAATCCTTCTCCCATAAATGTCACATTAACGAACTCAAAAGATTAGAATGATGAATTTGATGCATCTTTATTAGGCTCTATGTAGATATCCTCGGTGAAAGTAGTGGCGATCATTTTTTCTTTAGCTCCGATGGTGACTACTTTGTCATCTATCACAAATTTTAGCTTCTAATGGAGAGAGGATGAGATAGGCAGAATGTATTCATGGCCTTCCTAAGGCAGTTGTAAGAAGGATTAATATCCATAACTTGGAAGTCAACTTCATATTTATATGGGCCTATATGAAGTTGGATCGTGATATTTCCAATTACTCCACGACATGTTCCATCAAAAGCTTGGACTATGATATGGCTACTCTTGATGTTGGACTGATCGACAGGGAGTTTGCTTAATGTAGTCATAGGCATAACATTAAGGGCTGACCCATTGCTTATGAGTACTTTGGGCAAAATGTGTCCCTTGCAATGGGTAGTGATATGCAGAGCTTTATAACTGCCCTTGCCTCCGGATGGGATTCATCATCAGTGAAGAAGATATAATTATCGGCCATGATGTCATTCACTAGCCGATCTAACTTGTCCAAAGGGACGTTTGAGGGCACTATGCTTCGTTTAGCACTTTCAGTAATGCATTTAGGTGAACCTCTGAATTAAGAAGTAGAGATAACATAGAAATCTTTGTGGGTTGTTTGCTTAACTGGTTTACAATGCAGTATTCACTGTGCTTAATAAACTTGAGAAACTTCATGGCTTCTTTTTCACTTATTGCTTCCTTGACTTTCTCGGGCTCAAAATTTTTTGCTTAGACCTGAGTGGTACTGGTGCTTAGAAATGCATCAACCTTTTATTTTTCTTAAGCTAGGGAGCGTAGCACGTACCACTACGAGTTAGGTGACTAACTTTTGATAGTGCCATTACAGCCGTTGAATGAGTTAGTTCTCTGACCATCACTACCCGATTCTCGCATTTCCATGGAACAGCTTTGTTGCTCTTATACGGGAATGGTTTAGGTATTTCCATAACTAACTTTGGTGTAAGTGTCGAATAACTGACCCTGAGACTTGACTTGCCATAAACAATGAAGGGTCGATTTCTCTCGTAAGGTGGCTGCATGGTTTTATCTCCTATCATATTGATAGATTCAGCAGCAGGTGTGATCTCATGATAGAATTATATCTGGCCTTCATTCATCATTCTTTGAACCATGGACCTAAACTCTCTGCATGTTTGTAAGGTATGACCTACAATTGTATGGAAGTCACAGTAGTTGTCGAGATTATCTTCCAATTTTTTTGTTGCATTGAGCAACCCGACTTGAATTAATGCTTGCCAGACCAAGAACATTGGCATCCTTACATCCTCTATGCTTGCCTTTACTATATATTTTTTCTTAATGTCGATCATGTTTGTAGTTGGCTCAGTGTGGTTCAGTAAAAGATTAGAGGTAATATTTGGTCCCTGGTTCATCCTAAACTGTAAGACTTTTGAGTTAATTAGATTTTGCACATTTCGTTTGAAAGATATGCAGTTCTCAATGTCATGCCCTACTGCCCTAGCATGGTATTCACAGTGGGCGTTAGGGTTGTACCATTGCAGGCATGGTGGCTTCTTTTCTGTGACATAGATTGGGGCCACTAAATGATTTTGGAGCAAGGTCTGGTAGAGCTCCTTATAGGTCATAGGGATGGGATCAAAATGTTGTCTTTGTTGATTTGCACCTTGATTACCAAGTGTATTATTGGTTGCTCGATTGGTACTTTGGTGACTTTATGGAGGGTAGCTTTATTATGGGTTGGATGGGATTACAAAGGATAGGTTGTAGGTTATGGCATTAATTGGTTGAGGGGATATGGTGATAGGGTGAGAATACAGCGTGCTTGAGTAGTCAGGGTTGGGTATTTGATATCGTTTCGGCTGAGATGAGCTAGCATAACTTATGGCATTGGCCTTTTCTTCCTTCTTTTTATTGGCAATAGGCTTCTTGCTTGATCCAAACGTTTCCCTGGTTAACATTCTACCACTCTTAATGGCCACGTCAATCATCTCTCTAGAGAGGACTAGGTCTGTGAATTTTTTAGTGGCATTTCCTACGAGCTTCTCATAATAAGGAGCGCATAAGATTTGAATGAAAGTGACTATCATCTCTTTTTCTGTAAGAGAAGGTTGGACTAGGGCTGCTTCCTTTCTCCACCTTTGGGTGTATTGCTTGAAACTTTTAGTGGATCTCTTCTCGAATTTCATCAAAGAAAGTCAATCTGATGCCTAATCCGACACGTGCTGGTATTAATTTAGAAAGGCCTTAGCCAAGTCGGCCCATGATTGGATTTTCACATTGTCTAGCTCAATATACCATTGAGCTGCTGCCCTAATAAGGTTGTGCTAGAAGCAATGGAAGAGGAGCTTTTCATCTTTCTCGAACTCGACCATCTTTCGTAGGTACATTTAGACATGGACGGAAGGGTCGGTGGTTCCATTAAACTTCTTAAACTCTAGACTTTGAACTTCGGGGGAATAACAAGGTTGGACACCAAAGACAGCGATTGCGAGTCAAGAGCTTTGAACTTGTCATTCCCCTTGATAGCTTGAAGGCATTTTTTCAGTAGCTGAAATTTATTCACTTATTTCGCAGTCATGGTGGACTTTTGACCTTCTGTTTTCTCTAGTTTCTCATGGTTAAGGGTTATCTGATCTACTGATGAGACTCTCGCATTCACCCCTTGAGTGCCGAGAATGAATTGACCTCCCGCAATGGGATTAAGATGGATAACTGGGGGAGCTGGAGCAGCGGATGTAAGAGCAAGCTGTTATTCTTGTCTAGTTTCCCTTTGGGCAGGTTCTAGATTATTGGCAATGGGACTTTCAGTGTTAGGAGGATCATTCCTTATTTCAGTAATGCTGTCTTGTCCTTTTTCTTTCATAGAGGTGGTCATTAGTTCCATAAGTTTTGTGATTTGATTTTTCATTTTGTATTGCTTACAAAGCATCTGGTCTTGTGATTCCTTAACCATTAGCCCAAGTCACTCAATACAAGCTTCATGATCACTCTCTATGATTTGCTTACGATGTCACGTGTTGTAGCAGTGCATGATGTAAGGTTCTGTATTCCTGATTGATCTCAAAATCCCTTACACTTTTATGGCTCAATTCCCTTATTAGACTTTTATTAAGAAAATTTATTTATTGATGAGCATTTATGATGCAATGACGAGTTAAGATACTGAATGATTAATGCAAATGCAATGAAAAATGGTGAAATTAGATGTGCATATGCATTGGAGACAATTGATTCTTGGAACAACTTCGTCAATAACATCATTCATAGAGTCATAAAAGGGTTTTTTTTTCTTTTACGATATGATTACTTCTGAAAGTATCTAACATGATTACATTGTGTAATCACACGATCAAGAAAACCAAAAGTCATTGCTCATGATCTCCAATAAGTATGATGTCTCGCCTTATGGACTGAGATACTGTAATCATGTCATCCACCTCTCGTTGAGCCATTTGAACTTATTCAGTGAGGTGTTGATGTTGTTCTTGGTAGTTCGGATATGCTTGGTCGATTGTCGCTTGCCAATCTAGTTCGCATTGCTTGAAAGCCCTTGTTAGTTCATTGATATGACCTTGCTGATGCTGAAGAGACTGTTCTAACTCCTAGATTCTGTGAATAAGGGCTTCATTTTCAACCTTGGTGGCTCTCGCATCTCGCATTTGGGCCTTGAGCCTTTGATTCTTTTGTTGGCAGTTGGAAGCAAGAGCACGTGCCCTCGTGAACTTTTCTTTGCTGGTTCTGACTTTATCCTTTTGCTAATTCAGGTTGCGATTGAGAGTGGCAACTTTCGCTTCCTATTCGACTGATGTCTTGCCAATACGTCAGGATTTGTTAGCTTTTCGGAGTGTCACATAATCCTTGGTTA
>JBBYHK010378294.1:0-23812 GCA_038382065.1 Adansonia grandidieri | reverse complement strand
TTTCCATGATTAGTCCTTGCAAAGCTTGCTCCATGCGTTTAGTCTTTGCCCTAGTCATTGGACCTCTAATTCCTTGCGAAGGATTATAAGAATGGTTGGAAATAGGTGTTTATGCAAGTTGATCTCCACCAGTATCCCAATAAGGAGAACGTGATTGTAGTGCCTAATCACAAAAGGAATGAAGATTATTTTGAGAATCCAAGTTTGTCTCATTTGATGGATGAACTTTGATTCTAAGAAAAATGGTGGACATAAAGCTTTTCTTGCTAAACCAAAGCACCAATATCATGTATCCCAATAAGGAGAACATGATTGTAATGCCAAATCAAATTATTACGAGAATCCAAGTTTGTCTCGTTTGATGGACACACCTTGACTTTATGGAAAATATGGAAAGAAAAGCTTTTCTTGGCAAACGAAACCATCAGTATCATTTATGCCAATGAGGAGAACATGCTTGTGGTGTGTAATCAGAAAAAGAATGAAGATTATTACAAAAATCCAAATTTGTCTCATTGATGTAAAAAATTTGATTATAAGGAAAATGATGGAGGGAAAAACTTTTCTTGCAAAGCCAAAGCACTGGTATCATGTATCCTAATGAGGAAAACATGATTGTCGTGTTGAATAAAAAAAAAAGTGAAGATTATTACGAGAATCCAGGATTGTCTCATTTGATGGATGAACTTTGAATATATGAAAATTATGGAAAAAAATCTTTTCTTGCCAAACCAAAGCATCGGTATCATGTATCCCAATGAGGAGAACATGATTGTGGTGCCCAATCACAAAAAAAATTAAGATTATTATGAGAATCCAAGTTTGTCTCATTTGACAGACGAACTTTGACTATATGGAAAATGGTGGAGAGAAAAGCTTTTCATGCAAAATCAAAGTGCCAATATCGTGTATCCCAATAAGTAGAACATGATTGCAGTGCCAAATAACAAAATAATGGAGATTATTACGAGAATCCAAGTTTCTTTCATTTGATGGATGAACTTTGATTTTATGGAAAATACAGAAAGAAAAGCTTTTCTTGCCAAAAGAAAGCATCAGTATCATTTATGCGAATAAGGAGAACATGATTCTGATGCGTAATCACAAAAAGAATGAAGATTATTGCAAAAGTCCAAGTTTGTCTCATTGACATAAGAACTTTGATTATAAGGAAAATGATGGAAGGAAAAGCTTTTATGGCAAAGCCAAAGCGCCAGTACCATGTATCCCAACAAGGAGAACATGATTGTCATGCTGAATCACAAAAAAATGAAGATTATTATGAGAAACCAAGATTGTCTCATTTGATGGATGAACTTTGAATCTATGGAAATTATGGAAAAAAGGCTTTTCTTGCCAAACCAAACCAAAGCATCAGTATCATGTATCCTAATAACGGGAACATGATTGTGGTGCCCAATCACAAAAAAGTGAAGATTATGATGAGAATCCAAGTTTATCTCATTTGATGGATGAACTTCGATTGTAAGAAAAATGATAGAGAGAAAGTTTTTCTTGCTAAACCAAAGCAACAATATCATGTATCCCAATGAGGAGAACATGATTCTAGTGCTAAATCCCAAAAAAGTGGAGATTATTATAAGAATTCAAGTTTGTCACATTTGATGGATGAACTTTGACTTTATGGAAGATGTGGAAAGAAAAGCTTTTCTTGCAAAATGAAAGTATCAGTATCATTTATGCCAAAGAGGAAAACATGATTGATGTACGTAATCACAAAAAGAATGAAGATTATTACAAAAATACAAGTTTGTCTCACTGACGTAAGAACTTTGATTTAAAAGAAAACGATGGAGGGAAAAGCTTTTCTTGCAGAGCCAAAGCACCAGTATCATGTACACCAACGAGGAGAACATGATTGCCATGCCAAATCACAAAAAAAAAGAAGATTACTACGAGAATCCAAGATTGTTTCATTTGATGGATGAACTTTGAATCTACAAAAATTATGGGAAGAAAAGCTTTTCTTGCCAAACCAAAGCATCAGCATCATGTATCCTAATGACGAGAACATGATTATGGTGCCCAATCACAAAGTAATGAAGATTATACGAGAATCCAAGTTTGTCTCATTTGACGGATGAGCTTTGATTATAAGGAAAATGATGAAGAGAGAAACCTTTCCTGCAAAATCAAAGTGCCAATATCATGTATCCCAATGAGTAGAACATGATTGCAGTGCCCAATAACAAAATAATGGAAATTATTATGAGAATCCAAGTTTCTCTCATTTGATGGATGAACTTTGATTTTATGGAAAATATAGAAAGAAAAGCTTTTCTTGCCAAACGGAAGCATCATATCATTTATGCGAATGAGGAGAACATGATTGTGGTGTGTAATCACAAAAAGAATGAAGATTATTACAAAAATCCAAGTTTGTTTTATTGACATAAGAACTTTGATTATAAGGAAAATGATGGAGGGAAAAGCTTTTCTTGCAAAGCCAAAGCACCAATATCATGTATCCCAATGAGGAGAACATGATTGTCGTGCCGAATCAAAAAAAAAATGAAGATTATTACGAGAATCTAAGATTGTCTCATTTGATTGATAAACTTTGAATCTATGGAAATTATGGACAAAAAAGCTTTTCTTGCCAAACCAAAGCATCAGTATCATGTATCCTAATAAGGGGAACATGATTGTGGTGCCCAATCACAAAAAAAATAAAGATTATTACTAGAATCCAAGTTTGTCTCATTTGATGATGAACTTTGATTGAAAGGAAAATGGTGGAGAGAAAGCTTTTCTTGCTAAACCAAGGCACCAATATCATGTATCCCAATAAGGAGAACATGATTACAGTGCCAAATTACAAAAAAATGGAGATTATTATGAGAATACAAGTTTATCTCATTTGATGGATGAATTTTGATGTTATGGAAATTATGGAAAGAAAAGTTTTTCTTGCCAAACGAAAGCTTTAGTATCATTAATGCCAATGAGGAGAACATGATTGTGGTGCGTAATCACAAAAAGCATGAAGATTATTACAAAAATACAAGTTTGTCTCATTGACGTACGAACTTTGATTATAAAGAAAATGATGGAGGGAAAACCTTTTCTTGCAGAACGAAACACCAATATCATGTACCCTAACAAGGAGAACATGGTTGTCATGTCAAATCATAAAAAAATAAAGATTATTACGAGAATCCAAGATTGTCTCATTTGATGGACGAACTTTGAATCTATGAAAATTATGGAAAAAAAAGCTTTTCTTGCCAAACCAAAGCATCAGTGTCATGTATCCTAATGATAAGAATGTGATTGTGGTGCCTGATCACAAGAAAATGAAGATTATATGAGAATCCAAGTTTGTCTTATTTGACAAATGAACTTTGATTATAAGGAAAATGATTGAGAGAAAAGCTTTTCCTACAAAATCAAAGTGCTAATATCGTGTATCCTAATGAGTATAACATGATTGTAGTGCCCAAACACAAAAAATGGATTATTACGAGAATCATCGTTTGTCTTAGTAGACAGATGAACTTTGATTCTAGGGAAAATGGTTGAAGGAAAGCTTTTTTTGCCAAATGAAAGCATCAATATCATGTATCCCAAAAAGGAGAATGTGATTGTAGTGCCTAATCACAAAAGCGATGAAGATTATTTTAAGAATCAATGTTTGTCTCATTTGATGGATGAACTTTGATTGTAAGGAAAATGGTGTAGAGAAAGCTTTTCTTGCTAGAACAAAGTAGCAATATCATGTATCCCAATGAGGTAAACATTATTGTAGTGCCAAATCACAAAAAAATTATTGTAGTGCCAAATCACAAAAAAATAGAGATTATTGCAAGAATCCAAGTTTGACTTGTTTGATGGACAAACTTTGATTTTATGGAAAATACAGAAAGAAAAGCCTTTCTTGCCAAACAAAAGCATTAGTATCATGTAACCAATAAGGAGAACATGATTGCAGTATCCAATCCCAAAACAAAATGAAGATTATTATGAGAATCCACGTTTGTCTCTTTTGATGAATTAACATAGATTATAAGGAAAATAGTTTAAAGAAAAGCTTTTCTTGCCGCACCAAAGCACCAATATCATATACCAAAGAGGAGAACGTGATTGTAGTGCCCAATAACAAAATAATGAAGATTATTGCGAGAATCCAAGTTCGTCTCATTTGACAGATGAACTCTGATTCTAAGGAAAATGGTGGAAAGAAAGGCTTTTCCTGCCAAATGAAAGCATCAATGTCATGTATCCCAATGAGGAGAACATGATTATAGTGCCCAATCACAAAACGAATGAAAATTATTATGAGAATCCAAGTTTGTCTCATTTAAATGATGAACTTTGATTCTAAGCAAAATGGTGAAGAGAAAAGCTTTTCTTGCCAAACCAAAGCATCAGTATCTCTATGTCAATGAGGAGAAAATGATCATGTTGCCTAATCACAAAAAAGATGAAGATTGTTATGAGAATCCAAGTTTGTCTCATTTGGTAAATAAACTTTGATTATAAGGAAAATGGTTGAGAGAAAAGCTTTTCTTGTCAAAACCAAAGCACCAATATCGTGTATCCCAATGAAGAGAACATGATTGTAGTGCCAAATCACAAAAAAGTGGAGATTATTATGAGAATCCAAGTTTGTCTCATTTCATAGATGGACTTTAATTCTAAAGAAAATAGTGGAAAGGAAAGCTTTTCTTGCCAAACAAAAGCATCAATTGTCATGCATCGCAATGAGAAGAACATGATTATAGTGCCCAATCATAAAATGAATGAAAATTATTATAAGAATCCAAGTTTGTTTCATTTAACAGGCGTACTTTGATTCTAAGGAAAAATAGAGGAAAAAAAAGCTTTTCTTGCCAAACCACAGCATCAGTATCATGTATCCCAATAAGGAGAACATGATTGTGGTGCCTAATCACAAAAAAAAATGAAGATTATTATGAGAACCCAAGTTTGTCTCATTTAATAGATGAACTTTGATTATAAGGAAAAAGGTTAAGAGAAAAGCTTTTCTTACGAAACCAAAGCGCCAGTATCATATACCTAAAGAGGAGACATGATTGTAGTGCCTAATAACAAAACAATGGAGATTATTATAAGAATCCAAGTTTGGCTCATTTGATGGGCAAACTTTTATTTTAAGTAAAATGGTGGGAAGAAAAGCTTTTCTTGCCAAACCATAGCATCAGTATCATGTATCCCAACGAGGAGAACATGATTGTAGTGCTCAATCACAAAAAAAGAAACATGAAGACTATTATGAGAATCCAAGCTTGTCTTATTTAACGGATGAATTTTGATTATAAGGAAAATGGTGGAAAGAAAAGCTTTTCTTGCCAAATGAATGCATCAATGTCATGTATCCCAATGAGAAGAACATGATTGTAGTGCCCAATCACAAAATAGATGAAAGTTATTATGAGAATCTAGGTTTGTCTCATTTGATGGGCAAACTTTGATTCAAAGGAAAATGGGGGAAAGGAAAGCTTTTGTTGCCATTACAAAGCATCAGCATCATGAATCCCAATGAGAACAACATAACTATGGTACCCAATGACAAAAAAAATGAAGATTATTTTGAGAATCCAAGTTTGTCTCTTTTGACAGATGAATTTAGATTATAAGGAAAATGGTTGAGAGAAAAGTTTTTCTTGCCAAACCAATGCACCAATATCGTACACCCAAGGAGGAGAACGTGATTGTAGTGCCCAATATCAAAATAATGGAGATTATTATGAAATCCAATTTTTTCTTGCTTGACAGACGGACTTTGATTCTAAGGAAAATGGTGGAAAGGAAAGCTTTTCTTGCCAAACCAAAGCATCCGCATCATGCATCCTAATGAGGAAAACAAGACTATGGTGCCCGATCACAAAAAATGAAGATTATTATGAGAATCCAAGTTTATCCTTTTTGATGGATAAACTTTGATTATAAAAAAAATTGTTGAGAGAAAAGCTTTTCCAAACCAAAGCACCAATATCATATACCAAAAGAGGAGAACATGATTTTATTACCCAATAACAAAATAATGGAGACTATTAGGAGAATCCAAGTTTGTCTCGTTTGATGGATGAACTTTGATTCTAAGGAAAATGGTGGGAAGGAAAGCTTTTCTTGCCAAACGAAAGCATCACTGTCATGTATCCCAACGAGGAGAACATGGTTGTAGTGCCCAATCACAAAACAAATGAAAATTATTATGAGAATTCAAGTTTGTCTCATTTGACGGATAAGCTTTGATTCTAAGGAAAAAGGAGGGAAAAGAAAGCTTTGCTTGCCAAATCAAAGCATCAACATCATGTATCCCAATGAGGAAAAGATGATTGTGGTGCCCAATCACCAAAAAAATAAAGATTATTATGGAAATCCAAGTTTGTCTCTTTTGATGGATGAACTTTGATTATAAGGAAAATGGTTAAGAAAAAAGTTTTTCTTGCCAAACCAAAGCACCGATATTGTGTATCTAAAGAGGAGAATTATTGTAGTGGCCAATAACAAAATAGTGGAGATTATTACGAGAATCCAAGTTTGTACCGTTTGATGGATAAACTTTGATTCTACGGAAAATGGTGGAAAATAAAGCTTTTATTGCCAAACAAAAGCATCAATGTCATGCATCCCAATGAGGAGAACATGATTGTAGTGCCTAATCACAAAATGAATGAAAATTATTACAAGAATCCAAGTTTGTCTCAATTCATGGATGAACTTTCATTCTAAGGAAAATAGGGGAAAGGAAAGCTTTTCTTGCCAAATCGAAGCATCAACATCATGTATGCCAATGAGGAAAACATGATTATGGTGCCCAATCACAAAAAAAAAATGAACATTATTATAGGAATCCAAGTTTGTCACTTTTGACGAATAAACTTCGATTATAAGGAAAATGGTTGAGAGAAAGGCTTTTCTTGCCAAACCAAAGCACCAATGTCTTATACTCAAAGAGGGGAACTTGATTACAGTGCCCAATAACAAAATAATGGAGATTATTACGAGAATCTAGGTTTGTTTCGCTTAATGGAGGAACTTTGATTCTAAGGAAAATGGTGGAAAGAAAAGCTTTCCTTGCCAAACATAAGCGTCAATGTCATGTATCCCAATAAGGAGAACATGATTATAGTGCCTAATCACAAAATAGATGAAAATTATTTTGAGAGTCGAAATTTGTTATTTAACAGGCACACTTTAATTTTAAGGAATGTGGGGGAAATGAACCCTTTTCTTGCTAAATCAAAGCATCAGTATCATGTATCCCAATGAGGAGAACATGATTATGGTGCCCAATCACAATAAAAATGAAGATAATTAAAAGAATCTAGGTTTGTCTCATTTGACAGATGAACTTTGATTATAAGGAAAATGGTTGAGAGAAAAGCTTTTCTTGCCAAACCAAGGCACCAATATCATGTATCCTAATGACGAGAACATGAATGTAATACCGAATTACAAAAAAAAAAGATTATTACAAGAATCCAAGTTTATCTCATTTGATGAACAAATTTTAATTCTACAAGTGATGTGGAAAGAAAAGCTTTTCTTGCCAAACCAAAGCATCAGTATCATGTACCCCAATGAAGCGAACATGATTTTGGGGCCCAATCACAAAAGGAATGAAGATTATTATGGGAATCCAAGTTTGTCTCTTTTGATGGATGAACTTTGATTACAAGGAAAATGGTTAAGAGAAAAGCTTTTATCGCCAAACCAAAGCACCAATATTGTATACAGAAAGAGGAGAATTGATTGTAGTCCCCAATAACAAAATAATGGAGATTATTATAAGAATCCAAGTTTGTCTCATTTGATTGATGAACTTTGATTATAAGGAAAATAGTTAGAGAAATGATTGTGGTGCACAATAACAAAATAGCGGAGATTATTACTAGAATCCAAGTTTGTCTTGTTTGATGGATGACCTTTGATTCTAAGGAAAATAGTGGAAAGAAAAACGTTTTTTGCCAAGCAAAAGCATTAGTATCATTTATCCTAATGAGGAGAACATGATTGTGGGGCCCAATCACAAAAAGAATAAAGATTATTATGGGAGTCCAAGTTTATCTCTTTTGACAGATGAACTTTGATTATAAGGAAAATGGTTGAGAGAAAAGCTTTTCTTGCCAAACCAAAGCTCCAATAGTGTATACACAAAGAGGAGAATTGATTGTAGTCCCCAATAACAAAATAATGGAGATTATTATGAGAATCCAAGTTTATCTCATTTGATTGATAAACTTTCATTATAAGGAAAATGGTTGAGAGAAAAACTTTTCTTACCAAACCAAAGCACCAATATCGTGTATACCCAATGAGAATAACATGAATGTAGTGCCGAATCACAAAAAAAATTAAGATTATTACGAGAATCCAAGCTTGCCTTGTCTGATGAATGAACTTCAATTCTACAAAAAATATGGAAATTAAAGCTTTCCTTGCCAAACCAAAGCATCAGTATCATGTATCCCAACGAGGAGAACATGATTATAAGGCCTAATCACAAAAGGAATGAAAATTATTACCAGAATCCAAGTTTGTCTCGTTTGATGGATAAACTTTGATTCTAAGGAAAATGGTGGAAAATAAAGCTTTTCTTGCCAAACGAAAGCATCAGTGTCATATATCCCAACGTGGAGAACATGATTGTAGTGCCCAATCACGAAACAAATGAAAATTATTATGAGAATCAAAGTTTGTCTCAATTCATGGATGGACTTTTATTCTAAGGAAAATAGAGGAAAGAAAAGCTTTTCTTGCCAAATTGAAGCATCAACATCATGCATCCCAATGAGGAAAACATGATTATGGTGCCCAATCACAAAAAAAAAAAAATGAACATTATTATGGGAATCTAAGTTTACCACTTTTGATGGATGAACTTTGATTATAAGGAAAATGGTTGAGAGAAAAGCTTTTCTTGCCAAACCAAAGCACCAATGTCTTATACCAAAGAGGGGAACACAATTGTGGTACCCGATAACAAAATAATGGAGATTATTGCGAGAATCTAGTTTTATCTCGCTTGATGGATGAACTTTGATTCTAAGAAAAATGGTAGAAAGAAAAGCTTTCCTTGCCGAACATAAGCATCAATGTCATGTATCCCAATGAGGAGAACATGATTATAGTGCCCAATCATAAAAAATGAAAATTATTATGAGAATCCAAATTTGTCTTATTTGATAGGCACACTTTGATTTTAAGGAAAAAGGGGGAAAGGAAAGCTTTTTTTGCCAAACGAAAGCATTAGTATCACGTATCTTAGTGAGGAGAACATGATTGTGTGGCCTAATCACAAAAGGAATGAAGATTATTATGGGAGTACAAGTTTGTCCCTTTTGATGAATGAACTTCGATTATAAGAAAAATGGTCGAGAGAAAAGCTTTTCTTAGCAAACCAAGGCACCAATATCATGTATCCCAATGAGGAGAACATGAATGTAGTGCCGAATCACAAAAAAAATTGAGATTATTACGAGAATCCAAGTTTGCCTTATTCGATGGATGAACTTTAATTCCATGAAAAATATGGAAATAAAAGCTTTTCCTACCAAACCAAGGCATCAGTATCATGTATCTCAATGAGGAGAACATGATTATAGGGCCTAATCATAAAAGGAATAAAGATTATTATGGGAATCCAAGTTTGTCCCATTTGATGAATAAACTTTTATTATAAGGAAAATGGTGGAAAGAAAGCTTTTCTTGTCAAACCAAAGTGCCAATATCGTGTATTGCAGTGAGGAGAACATGATTGTAAGCTGAATCACAAAAAAAAATGAGATTATTACGAGAATCCAAGTTTGTCTCATTTAACGGATGGACTTTGATTCTAAGGAAAATGGTGGGGAGAAAAGCTTTTCTTGCCAAACCAAAACACCAAATATCGTGTATCTTAGTGAGGAGAACATGAATGTAGTGTCAAATAACCAAAAAAAATGGAGATTATTATAAGGATCTAGGTTTGCCTCATTTGACGGACGAACTTTAATTCTATGGAAAATGTGGAAAGTATAGCTTTTCCTGCCAAACCAAAGCATCAGTATCATGTATCCTAATGAGGAGAACATGGTTGTGGGGCTCAATCACAAAAGGAATGAAGATTATTATGGGAATCCAAGTTTTTCCCTTTTGACGGATGTACTTTGACTATAAGGAAAATGGTTAAGAGAAAAGCTTTTCTTGCAAAACCAAAGCACCAATATTGTATACCCAAGGAGGAGAATTGATTGTAATGCCTGATATCAAAATAATGGAGATTATTACGAGAATTCAAGTTTATCTCGTTTGACAGACGAACTTTGATTCTAAGGAAAATGTTGGAAGGAAAAGCTTTTCCTGCCAAATCAAAGCATCAGTATCATGTATCCTAATGTGGAGAACATGATTGTAGGGCCCAATCATAAAAGGAATGAAGATTATTACAAGAATCTAAGTTTGTGTTATTTGACAAAAAAACTTTGATTTCAAGGAAAATGGTGGAGAGAAAGCTTTCTTGCCAAACCAAAGGGCCAATATCGTGTATCACAGTGAGGAGAACATGGTTGTATGTCTAATCACAAAAAAATAGAGATTATTATGAGAATCCAAGTTTATCTCGTTTGATGGATGAAATTTGATTCCAAGGAAAATAGTGGAAAGAAAAGGTTTTCTTGTCGAACCAAAGCACCAATATCATGTATCCCAATGAGGAGAACATGAATGTAGTGCCGAATCACAAAAAAAAATGGAGATTATTATGAGAGTCCAACTTTGTCTCATTTGACGGACGAACATTGATTTTATGGGAAATGTGGAAAGAAAAGCTTTTCCTGCCAAAGCAAAGCATCAGTATTATTTATCCCAATAAGGAGAATGTGATTATGGGGCCAATCACAAAAGGAATGAAGATTATTATGGGAATTCAAGTTTGTCTTTTTTGATGGATGAACCTTGATTATAAGGAAAATAATGTTAAGAGAAAAGCTTTTCTTGTCAAACCAAAGCAAAAATATTGTATACCCAAAAAGGAGAATTGATTGTAGAGCCCATTAATAAAATAATGGAGATTATTACAAGAACCTGAGTTTGTCTTTTTCAATGAATGAACATTGATTCTAAGGAAAAGGGTGGAAAGAAAACCTTTTCTTGCTGAATGAGAGCATCAACGTCATGTATCCCAATGAGCAGAACATGATTGTAGTGCCCAATCAAAAAATGAATGAAATTATTATGAGAACCTAAGTTCATCTTATTTCATGGATGAACTTTGATTCTGAGGAAAATGGGGGAAATTAAAGCTTTTCTTGCTAAACCAAAGCATCAGCATCATGCACCCCAATGAGGTGAACATGATTGTGGTGCCTAATCACAAAAAAAATGAATATTATTATAAAAATCTAAGTTTGTCTCATTTGACAGATGAGCTTTGATTATAGGAAAAATGTTAAAAGAAAAGCTTTTCCTATTAAATCAAAGCACCAATATCCTATGTCCTAATGAGGTGAACATGAATGTAGTGCTGAATCATAAAAAAATTGAGATTATTACTAGAATCCAAGTTTGTCTTGTTTGACAAACGAATTTTAATTCTATGAAAAATGTGAAAAGAAAAGCTTTTCTTGCCAAACCAAAGCATCAGTATTATGTACCCCAATAAGGAGAACATGATTGTGGGGCCAAATCCCAAAAGGAATGAAGATTATTATGAGATCCAAGTTTGTCTCATTTGATGAATGAACTTTGATTATAAGAAAAATGGTGTAGATAAAGCTTTTCTTGCCAAACCAAAGGGCTAATATCCTGTATTGTAGTAAGGAGAACATGATTGTATGCCGAATCATAAAAAAATGGAGATTATTATGAGAATTTAATTTTGTTTCATTTAATAGATGAACTTTGATTATAAGGAAAATGGTTTGAGAGAAAAGTTGTTCTTACCAAACCAAAGCACCAATATAATGTATCCCAATGAGAAGAACATGAATGTAGTGCCTAATCACAAAAAAAAAATGGAGATTATTACGAGAATCCAAGTTTGTCTTATTTGATGGATGAACTTTAATTCTATGAAATATGTGGAAAGAAAAGCTTTTCCTAAAAAATTGAAGCATCGGTATCATGGATCCCAATGAGGAGAGCATGATTGTGGGGCCCAATCACAAAAAGAATAAAGATTATTATTGGAATCCAAGTTTGTCTGTTTCGACGGATGAACTTTGATTGTAAGGAAAATGGTTGAAAGAAAAGCTTTTCTTGCTAAACTAAAGCACCAATGTTGTATACCCAATGAGGAGAATTGATTGTAGTGCCCAATAACAAAATAATAGAGATTGTTACGAGAGTCCAAGTTTGTCTCGTCTGACAGACGAACTTTAATTCTAAGGAAAATGGTGGAAAGAAAAGTGTTTCTTGCTAAACGATAGCATTAATGTCATGTATCCCAATGAAGAAATCATGATTGTAGTGTCTAATCACAAAACGGATGAAAATTACTATAAGAATCCAAGTTTGTCTTACTTCATAGATGAACTTTGATTCTAAGGAAAATAGGGGAATGGAAAGCTTTTCTTGCCAAACCAAAGCACCAACATTATGCATCCCAATGAGGTAAACATGATTATGGTGCCCAATCACAAAAAAAATGAAGATTATTATAAGAATCCAAGTTTATCTTATTGGACAGATGAACTTTTATTATAAGAAAAATGGTTCAGAGAAAAGCTTTTCTTGCCAAACCAAAGCACCAATATTGTATATCCCGATAAGGAAAGCATGAATGTATTGTCGAATCACAAAAAAATTTGAGATTATTACGAGAATACGAGTTTGTTTTGTTAAACGGACAAACATTAATTCTACGAAAAATATGGAAAGAAATGCTTCTCCTGCCAAACCAAAGCATCACTATCATGTATTCTAATGAGGAGAACATGATTGTAGGGCCCAACCACAAAGGAATAAAGATTATTATAAGAATTCAAGTTTCTCTCATTTGATGAACGAACTTTGATTATAAGGAAAATAGTGGAGAGAAAGCTTTATTTGCAAACCAAAATGCCAATATCGTGTATCGCAATGAAGAGAACATGATTGTATGCTGAATCATAAAAAAATGGAAATTATTACGAGAATCCAAGTTTGTCTCGTTTGACGGATGAACTTTGGAAAGTGGTGGGGAGAAAAGCTTTTCTTGCCAAACAAAAGCATTAATATCATGTATCCCAATGAGGAGAACATGATTGTAGTGCCTAATAAAAAAATGAATGAAAATTATTATGAGAATCTAAGTTTGTCTCATTTGATGGACAAATTTTGATTCTAAGGAAAATGGTGGGGAGAAAAGCTTTTCTTACCAAACTAGAGGATTAGCATCATGTATCCCAATTAGAAGAACATGACTATGGTGCCTATCACAAAAAAAAAATGAAGATTATTATGAGAATCCAAGTTTGTCTTATTTGATAGATGAACTTTGATTATAAGGAAAACGGTCAAGAGAAAAGTCTTTTTTGCCAAACTAAAGCACCAATATCATGTACCCTAATGAGGATAACATGAATGCAGTGCCAAATCACAAAAAACTAGAGATTATTACGAGAATCTAAGTGTGCTTGTTTGACGGATGAACTTTAATTCTACAAAAAATATGGAAAGAAAGCTTTTCTTGCCAAACCAATGCATCAGTCCAATGTATCCCAATAAAGAGACCATGATTATGGTGCCTAATCACAAAAAATATGAAGATTATTACAAGAATTCAAGTTTGTCTCTTTTGAGGCATGAACTTGGATTATAACGAAAATGGTTAAGAGAAAAGTTTTTTTTGGCCAAACAAAGCATCAATATTGTGTATCCCAATGAGGAGAACATGAATGTAGTGCTGAATCACAAAAAACAAAATTGAGATTATTATAAGAATCCAAGTCTGTCTTGTTTGATGGACAAACTTTAATTCGACAAAAAATGTAGAAAGAAAAGCTTTTCTTGCCAACTAAAGCATCAGTATCAAGTATTCTAATAAGGAGAATATGATTGTAAGGCCCAACCATAAAAAGAATGAAGATTATTACAAGAATCCAAGTTTGTCTCATTTGATGAATGAACTTTGATTATAAGAAAAATGGTGGAGAGAAAGCTTTTCTTGCCAAACCAAAGGGCTAATATCGTGTATTGCAATAAGGAGAACATGATTGTATACCGAATCACAAAAAAATTGAGATTATTACAAGAATCCAAGTTTGCTCGTTTAACGGACAAACTTTACTTCTACAAAAAAAAATTGAAGGAAAAGCTTTTCTTGCCAAACCAATGCATCAATATCATGTATCCCAATAAGGAGACCATGATTGTGGTGCCCAATCACAAAAAAACATGAAGATTATTACGACAATCCAAGTTTGTCTCTTTTGATGGATGAACTTGAATTATAAGGAAAATGGTTGAGAGAAAAGCATTTCTTACAAAACCAAAGCACCAATATCGTGTATCCCAATGAGAAGAACATGAATGTAGTGCCGAATCATAAAAAAAATTGACATTATTATAAGAATCCAAGTCTGTCTTGTTTGATGGATGAACTTTAATTCTACAAAAAATATGGAAAGAAAAGCTTTTTTTGACCAATCTAAAGCATTAGTATCATGTGTTCCAATAAGGAGAGCATGATTGTGGGGCCTAATTACAAAAGGAATAAAGATTATTAGGGGAATCCAAGCTTATCTTATTTGACGAATGAATTTTTATTAGAAGGAAAATGATAGAGAGAAAGCTTTTCTTCCCAAACCAAAGGGCCAATATCATGTATCGCAATAAGGAGAACATGATTGTATGCTGAATCACACAAAAAAATGAAGATTATTACGGGAATCCAAGTTTGCCATGTTTGACGGATGAACTTTGATTATAAGGAAAATGGTGGAAAGAAAAGCTTTTCTTGCCAAATGAAAGCATCAATATCCTGTATCCCAATGAAGAGAACATGATTGTAGTGCCCAATCAAAATATGAATGAAAATTATTATGAGAATCCAAGTTTGTCTCGTTTGATGGACAAATTTTGATTCTATTGAAAAATGTAAAAAGAAAGTTTTCTTACCAAACCAAAGTATCAGTATCACGCATCCCAATGAGGAGACCATGATTGTGGTGCCCAATCATAAAAGAATGAAGATTATTATAAGAAGCAAAGTTTGTCTCTTTTGACATATGAACTTTGATTATAAGGAAAATGGTTTAGAGAAAAGCTTTTCTTGCCAAACCAGGGCACCAATAATGTATACCCAAAGAGGAGAATATGATTGCAGTGCCTAATAGACATATTATGGAGATTATTATGAGAATCCAAGTTTCCCTCATTTGATGGATGAATTTTGATTATAAAGGAAATGGTAGAAAGAAAAGCTTTTCTTACCAAATGAAAGCATCAATATTATGTATCCCAATGAGGAGAACATGATTGCAGTACCCGATCAAAAAATGAATGAAAATTATTATGAGAGTCCAAGTTTGTCTTATTTGATAGACAAACTTTGATTCTATGGAAAATGGTGGAAAGGAAAGCTTTTTCTGCCAAACCAGACATCAGCATCATGTATCCCAATGAGGAGAACATGACTGTGGCGCCCAATCTCAAAAAAAATTAGGATTATTATAAGAATCCAAGTTTGTTTCATTCAACGAAAGAAATTTGATTATAAGGAAAATGGTAGAGAGAAAAGCTTTTCTTGCCAAACTAACAAAAGAATGCAGATTATCTCGAGAATCCTGGTTTGCCTCGTTTAATGGATGAAATTTAATTTTAAGGAAAATTGGTGGAAAGAAAAGTTTTCTTGCCAAACCAAAGAACCAATATCATATATCTCAATAAGGAGAGCATGCTTGTAGTGCTCAATCACAAAAAGAATAAAGATTATTATGAGAATCAAAGTTTATCTCATTTGATAGACAAACTTTGATTATAAGGAAAATGGTCTAGTGAAAGCTTTTCTCGCTAAAGCAAAGGGCCAATCATGTTTATCGCAATAAAGAGAACATGATTGTAGTGCCCAATTAAAAAATGAAAGAAAATTATTATGCGAATCCAAGTTTGTCTTATTAGATGGACAAACTTTGATTTTAAGGAAAATGGTGGAAAGGAAAGCTTTTCTTGCTAAACCAGAGCATCAGCATCATGTATCCTAATGAAAAGATGACCGTGGTCCCTATCAGAGTTTGTTTCATTTGACAGATGAACTTTAATTATAAGGAAAATGGTTGAGAGAATAGCTTTTTTTGCCAAACAAAAACACAAATATCATGTACCCTAATAAGAAGAACATGAATGCAATGCCAAATCACAAAAATATGGAGATTATTATGAGAATCCAAGTTTGCTCTTTTGACGAATAAACTTTAATTCTACGAAAAAATGGAAAGAAAACCTTTTCTTGCCAAACCAATGCATCAGTATCATGTATCCCAATAAGTAGACCATGATTGTGGTGCCCAATCACAAAAATCATGAAGATTATTACGAGAATCCAAGTTTGTCTCTTTTGACAGATGAACTTGGATTATAAGAAAAATGGTTGAGAGAAAAGCTTTTCTTGCCAAACCAAAGCACCAATATTATGTACCCCAATAAGGAGAACATTAATGTAGTGTTGAATCACAAAAAAAAATTGAGATTATTATGAGAATCCAAGTCTGTCATGTTTGACGGACAAACTTTAATTCTACAATAAATGTGGAAAGAAATGCTTTTCTTGCCAAACCAAAGCATCAGCATCATGTATTCTAATGAGGAAAACATGATTGTGGGGCCTCTATTACAGAAAGAATAAAGATTATTACAAGAACCCAATCTTGTCTCATTTGATGAGCAAACTTTGATTATAAGGAAAATGGAGGAGAGAAAGCTTTACTTGCCGTACCAAAGGGCCAATATTGTGTATCGTAATAAGGAGAACATGATTGTATGCCAAATAAAAAAATAGAGATTATTATGAGAATCCAAGTTTATCTAATTTGACAGGTGAACTTTGATTCTAAGGAAAATGGTAGAAGGAAAAGTTTTTCTTGCCAAATGAAAGCATCAATATCATATGTCCCAATGAGGAGAACATTACTATAGTGCCCCACCAAAAAACAAATGAAAATTATTATGAAAGTCCAAGTTTATCTCATTTGATGGATGAATTTTGATTCTAAGGAAAATAGTGGAGATAAAAGCTTTTCTTACCAAATCAAAGCATTAGTATCATGCATCCTAATGAGGAGAACATGGCCGTGGTGTCTAATCACAAAAAAAAAAATGAAGATTGCTTTGAGAATCCAAGTTTGTCTCATTTGATGGATGAACTTTGAGTATGAGGAAAATGGTTGAGAGAAAAGCTTTTCTTGCCAAAACAGAGCACCAATATCATGTATTCAAATAAGGAAACATAAGTGTAATGCCAAATCACAAAAAAAATGAAGATTATTACAAGAGTCCAAGTTTGTCTAATTTGACGGATGAACTTTAATTCTAAAGAAAATGGTGGAAAAAAAGTTTTTCTTGCCAAACGAAAGTATCAATATCTTGTATCCCAATGAGGAGAACATTACTGTAGTGCCTAATCAAAAAATGAATGAAAATTATTATGAGAATCCAAGTTTGTCTCATTTGACGGATGAACTTTGATTCTAAGGAAAATAGTGGAATAAAAAGCTTTTTTTTGCCAAGTCAAAGCATCAACATCATGCATCCTAATAAGGAGAACATGACTGTGGTGCCTTATCACAAAAAAATGAAGATTACTATAAGAATCCAAGTTTGTCTTATTTGATGGATAAACTTTGATTATGAGAAAAATGGTTGAGAGAAAAGCTTTTCTTGCCAAACTAAAGCACTAATATTATGTATCCCAATGCGGAGAACATCAGTGTAGTGCCGAATCACATGAGAAATGAAGATTATTATGAGAATCTAAATTTATCTCGCTAGACAAACGAACTTTAATTCTATGAAAAATGTGGAAAGAAAAGCTTTTCTTATCAAACCAATGCATCAGTATCATGTATCCCAATATAGAGAATATGATTGTGGTGCCCCATCACAAAAACTATGAAGATTATTATGAGAATCAAAGTTTGTCTCTTTTGACAGATGAACTTGGATTATAAGGAAACTGGTTGAGAGAAAAACTTTTCTTGCTAAACCAAAGCACCAATATCATGTAGCTAATATGGATAATGTGATTGTCATGCCCAGTCACAAAAGAATAGAGATTATTACAAGAATCCCAGTTTGCCTCGTTTGACAGATGAACATTAAGTCTAAGGAAAATTGGCGAAAAGAAAAGTTTTCTTGCCACACCAAGGAATTAATATCATGTATCTCAATAAAGAGAACATGCTTGTAGTGCTCAATCACAAAAGGAATGATAATTATTATTAGAATCCAAGTTTGTTTGATTTGATGGATGAACTTTGATTATAAGAAAAATGGTCTAGTGAAAGCTTTTCTTGCCAAACTAAAGGGCCAATACCATGTATCGCAATAAGGAGAAGACGATTGTAGTGCCGAATCAATAAATGAGTGAAAATTATTATGAGAATCCAAGTTTATTTCATTTGATGGACCAACTTTGATTTTAAGGAAAATAGTGGAAAGAAAAGCTTTTCTTGCCAAACCAAAGCATCAGCATCATGTATCCCAATGAAGAGAACATGACCGCTGTCCCCAATCAGAAAAAAAATAAAGATAATTATGAAAATAAAAGTTTATCTCATTTGACGGATGAACTTTGATTATAAGGAAAATGGCTGAGAGAAAAGCATTTCTTGCCAAACAAAAGCACCAATATCATATACCCCAATGAGAAGAACATGAATGCAATTCCGAATCATAAAAAAAAAAATAGAGACTATTTCCAAAATCCAAGTTTGCTCATTTGACGGGCAAACTTTAATTCTACAAAAAATGTTGAAAGAAAACCTTTTTCTTGCCAAACCAATGCATCAGTATCATGTATCAAAAAGAAAACCATTATTGTGGTGCCTAGTCATAAAAAAAATGAAGATTACTGCGAGACTCTTTTAACGGATGAACTTGGATTATAAGAAAAATGGTTGAGAGAAAAACTTTTCTTGCCAAACCAAAGCACCAATATCATGTACCTAATGTGGAGAATGTGATTGTCCTGCCTAGTCACAAAAGATTGGAGATTATTACAAGATGCCTCATTTGACGGATGAACTTTAATTCTAAGGAAAATTGGTGGAAGGAAAAGTTTTCTTGCTATACCAAAGAATCAATATCATGTATGTCAATGAGGAGAACATGCTTGTAGTGCTCAATCACAGAAAGAATGAAGATTATTATGGGAATCCAAGTTTGTCTTATTTGATGGATGAACTTTGATTATAAGGAAAATGGTCTAGTGAAAGCTTTTCCTACCAAACCAAAGGGCCAATTTTGTGTATCATAATGAAGAGAACATGATTGTAGTGCCCAATCAAAAAATGAGTGACAATTATTATGAGAATCCAAGTTTATCTTATTTGATGGACTAACTTTGATTTTAAGGAAAATAGTAGAAATGAAAGCTTTTCTTGCCAAACCAGAGCATCAGCATCATGTATCCCAATGAGGAGAACATGATCGTGATCCCCAATAAAAAAAAATAAAGATTATTATAAGAATCAAAGCTTGTCTCATTTAACAGATGAACTTTGATTATAAGGAAAATGGTTTAGAGGAAAGCATTTCTTACCAAACAAAAGCACCAATATCATGTATCCTAATAAGGAGAACATGAATGCAGTGCCGAATCACAAAAAAATAAAGATTATTACGGGATTCCAAGTTTGCTTGTTTGACGGATGAACTTTAATTTTATGAAAAATGTGGAAAGAAAACCTTTTTTTGCCAAACCAATGCATCGGTATCATGTATCCCAATAAGAAAACCATGATTATGGTGCCCAATCATAAAAAACATGAAGATAATTATGAGAATCCAAGTTTATCTCTTTTGACAGATGAACTTAGATTATAAGGAAAATGGTTGAGAGAAAAGCTTTTCTTGCCAAATCGAAGCACTAACATCATGTACCCAATGTGGAAGACCTAATTGTCGTGCTCAATCATAAAAGAATGGAGATTATTATGAGAACACAGTTTGCCTCGTTTGATGAATGAACTTTAATTATAAGGAAACTTGGTGGAAAGAAAACTTTTTCTGCCAAACCAAAGAATCAATATCATATATCTCAATGAAGAGAACATGCTTGTAGTGCTCAATCACAAGAAGAATAAAAATTATTATGAGAATCCAAGTTTGTCTCATTTGATGGATAAACTTTGATTATAAGGAAAATGGTAGAGTGAAAGCTTTTTTTGCCAAACCAAAGGGCCAATGTCATGTATCGCAATGAGAAGAACATGATTGTATGCTGAATCACAAAACAATGGTGACTATTACGAGAATCCAAGTTCATCTCATTTGACGGACGAACTTTGATTCTACGAAAAATATGGAAAAAAAAGCTTTTCTTGCCAAACCAAAATATCAATATCATGTAGCCCAATGAGAATACCATTATTGTGGTGCCTAATCACCAAGATTATTATGAGGAGCCAAGTTTCTCACTTTTAAGGGATAAACTTCAGCTATAAGGAAAATGGTTGAGAGAAAAGCCTTTCTTGCCAATCCAAAGCACCAATATCATAAACTCAAAGAGGAGAATGTGATTGTAATGCCCAATGGACATATTATAGAGATTATTATGAGAATTCAAGTTTGTCCCATTTGATAGACGAACTTTGATTCTAAGGAAAATAGTGGAAAAAAAGCTTTTCTTGCCAAATGAAAACATCAATGTCATGTATTCCAATGAGGAGAACATGATCATAGTGCTTAATGACAAAATGAATGAAAATTACAATGCAAATCCAACTCTATGTCATTTGACAGACGAACTTTGATTCTAAGGAAAATGGGGGAAAGGAAAGCTTCTCTTGTCAAACCAGAGCATTAGCATCATGTTTCCAATGATGAGAACATGACTGTGGTGCCTAATCATAAAAAAATAAAGATTGTTATAAGAATCCAAGTTTATCTCATTTGACGTATGAACTTTGATTATAAGGAAGATGGTTGAGAGAAAAGCTTTTCTTGCCAAACTAAAGCATTAGTATCATGTATCCCAATAAAGAAACGATGACTGTGGTGCTTAATCACAAAAAAATGAAAATTATTATGAGAATCCAAGTTTGTCTCTTTGGATGGATAAACTTGGATTATAAGGAAAATGGTTGAGAGAAAAGTTTTTCTTGCCAAGCCAAAGAACCAATATCGTGTACCAAATAGGGAGAACATGATTCTGGTGCCCAATAAAAAAAATAATGGAGATTATTATAAGAATCCAAGTTTCTCTCGTTTGATGGATGAGATTTAATTCTATAAAAACTATGGAAAAAAAGCTTTTGGTAAGAAACTAAAGAATTAGTATCAGGTATTCCAATAACGAGACCATGATTGTGTGCCCAATGACAAAAAAAAATGAAGATTATTATGCGAATACAAGGCTGTCTCATTTGACAAACGAACTTTAATTCTACGAAAAATATGGAAAAAAAGGCTTTTCCTGCCAAACCATCTGTATCAAGTATTCTAATGAGGATAGCATTATTGTGGGGCCTAATCACAAAAGGAAAAAAGATTATTACAAGAATCTAAGTTTGTCTTATTTGATGAACTAACTTTGATTACAAGGAAAATGGTAGAGAGAAAGCTTTTCATGCCAAACCAAAAGGCTAATATTGTGTATCCCAATAAGGAGAACATGATTGCAATGCCCAATCAAAAAACGAATGGAAATTATTATGAGAATCCAAGTTTGTATGATTTGATGGATGAACTTTGATTCTAAGGAAAATAGTGAAAAGGAAAGCTTTTTCTGCCAAATCAGAGCATCAGCACCATGTATCCTAATGAGGAAAGCCCAACTGCAGTGCCCAATCACAAAAAAAGTGAAGATTATTAGGAGAATCCAAGTTTATCTCATTTGATAGATGAACTTTGATTATGAGGAAAATGGTTAAGAGAAAAGCTTTTCTTGCCAAACCAAAGCACCAATATCGTGTATCCCAATGAGGGGAACATGAGTGTAGTGCCAAATCACAAAAAAATGGAGATTATTATGAGAATCCAAGTTTGTCTCATTTGATGGATGAACTTTAATTCTATGAAAAATATGGAAAGAAAAGCTTTTCTCACAAACCAATGCATCAATATCATGTATCGTAATATAGAGACCATGATTGTGGTGCCCAATGACAAAAAAACATAAAGATTGTTATGAGAATCAAAGTTTGTCTCTTTTGATGGATGAACTTGGATTATATGGAAAATGGTTGAGAGAAAAACGTTTTTTGCCAAACAAAAGCACCAATATCATATACCCCAATGAGGAGAACATGAATGCAGTGCTGAATCACAAAAAAAAGGAGATTATTTCCAGAATCCAAGTTTGCTCATTTGACAGGCGAACTTTAATTCTACAAAAAATGTTGAAAGAAAACCTTTTCTTGCCAAACCAATGCATCAGTATCATGTACCAAGAAGAAAACCATGATTGTGGTGCCTAGTCATAAAAAAAATGAAGATTATTACGAGAATCAAGGTTTATCTCTTTTAATGGATGAACTTGGATTATAAAGAAAATGGTTGAGAGAAAAACTTTTCTTGCCAAACCAAAGCACCAATATCATGTACCTAATGTGGAGAATGTGATCGTCCTGCCTAGTCACAAAAGATTGGAGATTATTATGAGATGCCTCATTTGATGGATGAACTTTAATTCTAAGGAAAATTGGTGGAAGGAAAAGTTTTCTTGCTAAACCAAAGAATCAATATCATGTATCTCAATAAGGAGTACATGCTTGTAGTGCTCAATCACAGAAAGAATGAAGATTATTATGGGAATCCAAGTTTGTCTCATTTGATGGATGAACTTTGATTATAAGGAAAATGGTCTAGTGAAAGCTTTTCCTACCAAACCAAAGGGCCAATTTTGTGTATCGCAATGAAGAGAACATGATTTTAGTGCCCAACCAAAAAATAAGTGACAATTATTATGAGAATCCAAGTTTATCTCATTTAATGGACTAACTTTGATTTTAAGGAAAATAATAGAAAGGAAAGCTTTTCTTGCCAAACCAAAGCATCAACATCATGTATCCCAATGAGGAGAACATGATCGTGATTCCCAATCAAAAATAAATAAATAAAGATTATTATAAGAATCAAAGCTTGTCTCATTTAACAGATGAACTTTGATTATAAGGAAAATGGTTGAGAGAAAAGCATTTCTTACCAAACAAAAGCACCAATATCATGTATCCTAATAAAGAGAACATGAATGTAGTGCCGAATCACAAAAAAATAGAGATTATTACGGGATTCCAAGTTTGCTTGTTTGATGGATGAACTTTAATTCTATGAAAAATGTGGAAAGAAAACCTTTTTTTGCCAAACCAATGCATCAGTATCATGTATCCCAATAAGAAAACCATGATTATGGTGCCCAGTCATATAAACAGGCAGATTATTATGAGAATCCAAGTTTATCTCTTTTGACAGATGAACTTGGATTATAAGGAAAATGATTGAGAGAAAAGCTTTTCTTGCCAAACCAAAGCACTAATATCATGTACCCAATAAGGAGGACCTAATTGTTGTGCTCAATCACAAAAGAATGGAGATTATTATAAGAACCCAGTTTGCCTCGTTTGATAAATGAACTTTAATTATAAGGAAACTTGGTGGAAAGAAAACTTTTCTTGCCAAACCAAAGAATCAATATCATATATCT
>JBBYHK010378184.1:0-23813 GCA_038382065.1 Adansonia grandidieri | reverse complement strand
TTATCTTTAAAACAATGTCTTATTCACCCCTGGATCATTCTGGATGAGAGAGTTATGATTTTTCAAGTCCAAACTGTCCGGAACCTCTGGAATCCGAGCATGTATTCTAGTTGGGCCGTTCAGGCCAACCAAATGATTTTTCTAAATTTTTCGAACATTTTTTCTAAAAGGTTCATGAAATTCCATTTTCAAAAAGGTATTGTTCGCAATTTTTTGATACCAAATGAGTCTGGGGTGATTTTTCAAATTTTGACACTCCTTGTCCCTCATATGCTCTACCAGCAGCACTATCAATCCGAACTTGAAAATTTATTCCTCTAAAAAGTTTCTTCTTAGGGTGGTGGGAATATTTTTAAGATGACCCTCATCTGGTCACCTTTCTAACGGTGTCTTGTCTGCCTTCTAAATCCTTTGAATCAATTTAGAATAAATTCGGGAAGCAAGATAGCGCGATGTTGTCCCCTATTTTTGATTTTGGTCAAAATCGAGTTGTTTTCCCAAATTTCATCCCGAGACATTCGAATGTCTCTATGTCAACACGATTAGATTCGAGAACATGCTTTGACCTCCTATTGGCTCGTATCAAGGCACAAACATATTTTACATCTTTATCATCCTCATTCACAGTAAATCTTTTTGCCCAAAATTGTTGAATGCTCACCAATTTTCTAAATCATGAAGTTTTGTCATCCATGCAGATACTCCAACCTTGCCTTTTCGAGGGAACACTCCAACCCCGTTTTTCAAAATTGTTAGAGTAAAAATCTTTCTTTGTTAAAATTATTTATCAGTAATAGGGATACTCTAACCCTATCTTTTCAAAAGGATACTCCAACCCTGTCTTTCAATTGCAATTCTTCTCCTTCCCGGATCTCCATGAATATGTCAAACAAATCTCGTTTAATCAAGAAATCTAGATGCATCTCGAAAATGGTCGATTCGGTTATTCCTAGATAATCGATGCCAATAGTGAGATAAATTCCCATAGTCCACCTATTTTCTTTATCATTGCATTGAATGATCCATGTTATGTTATTTCATTTATTATCTTACTAACATGATTTCTTCGTGATGATTATTTGCATTCATGTTTTCAAAATGTTTCCAAATGAAATTAAAGGTAATGTTCCACATGGGTATCTCTCCAGTGCCCAAAGTGGAACATTCCATTTTCAAAGTAAAATCCAAAGGTCATTTTTATTGAAAATCTCTATATTCCCCATCTTTTCAGGGTGTATATGAGATTAAATCTTTTTCATCAACACCTGGATCATTTCTATAAGATTCATGCATTCGAAGAGGGTTATATCGAAATAGTGACAAGTTAAGATCGAAAGAGTCAAAATCGAGTAAGACATAGCTAGTAAGGTATTGATTTCGGGCGTCACGAAGAGGTTCGTACCTCATCACGTGTAACCAACTTTCAAACCTAAACGGTGAATCTTTGCATTACGTAGACCATAGGATTGATGTTTTGAGTTTTGTAACTCAAAACATAGGTTTCAATAGGCATCCAATCATGCCTAGCGCTAAATGATTGGTGGTGACTCTAAGCGTTGGCCATTTCATGATGGTCATCCGAGACTAATCAAATGAGCGATTCATTTTCTGGTCTCTTTCACTGTACCACCAATCAAGAATCTGCACATTCTCGTTCTTATCACATCACCGAAGAAAAGTCTCGGTCAAGAAGACATTTCCAAGTCAAGAAAATATTTTAAGTCGTACGCACTCATAGTGCCGCGAGGATCTACCCCAGGGTACGTTGCGACACCTTTGGCTGATGGATAGGTCTAAATGGAGTCAATGGCACTAAGCTATGTATCGAGATAGATGACTGTGGGTAAAAACTTGACTAAAGATTTCATGTAACATTACCCTTGGCTAGGTGACGCATTTGGCATGTAATGATGGATGGTGTATAG
Source organism: Adansonia grandidieri (assembly GCA_038382065.1). Taxonomy (NCBI): domain Eukaryota; kingdom Viridiplantae; phylum Streptophyta; class Magnoliopsida; order Malvales; family Malvaceae; genus Adansonia; species Adansonia grandidieri. The sequence goes on along the minus strand of JBBYHK010378184.1, from coordinate 21,888 downwards.
TAAAACCTTTGCCAGCTGTTCTTCATAGATCTTGGACCTCTTTTTTTTTATCTATAGGTGCGTTATTTCCCTTAGTATTTGGTGTCTCATCTATTTCAAGTTTTCCACTCTTGATTGCATTCTTGATCATTTCCCCAGATATAACCATGTTAGCAAAATTCCTTGTGGCATTCCCTATAAGCTGGTCATAATAAAGGGCATGTAATGTCTCCATAATACATATGGTTATCTCTTTCTCATTTAATGATGGGTTTATTTGTGTCGCTTTCTCCTTTCATCTTTGGACATATTACCTGAAAGTCTTAGTGGGCTTTATTTTCCATGTTTCTTAAATATAATTTATCAAGTGTCCAATTAGAGATGTGCTTATATTGGTCTAAAAAGGCCCTAGCAAGATTAGCCTATGTTTGGAATTTGGCTTTTTCCAATTCATTGTACCACCGAGCTATTACCTCAATTTAGCTATTTTAGAAGCAGTGGATTAAATGCTTCTTATTCTCCTTGTACCTATCTATTTTTCGGCTATACATTTGGATGTGAGTAGCCTAATTAGTAGCCTATTATACTTGTCCAAATCAGGTGCCTCGAATTTAGGTGGAATGATGAATTTGGAAACTAGACCTAGTGATTTAGTATCTACATTCCAAATTTATTTCTTTTTTCTATTACCCTGAGGCACTTCTCTAATAATTTAAATTTGATAGTGCTCTTATCATCCTCGAAAGATGTTGGTATAACTGTCATTTCTTACTCTATTTACTCATTAAGATCCAAGACCAAAGGCTTTATTGGCATGAACCCTAAGTTTATGCCATGATACCCATGAAATAAATATGGTGTTGCCACTGGTTTTATATAGATAAATGGTTGAGCTAGTGAAATCGATGCTGTTAGGGGTTACTATTCTTGGGATACCTTTCATGAGCATTGGTGGCTTTAGCACCATAGTTTAAATAAACCTTTGGGTTAGCGAGTTCTTTGCCCGTATCAATAGTACTCTTTTACCTTTGTCCTTTAGAGAAACTGATAATGGTTTTCCTAACTTAGCCACTTGCACCTATAATTCCTCATTTTTATGTAGCATTTGCTTTTAAGCCTCTTTATACATAAGTTCTATCTTTTAAAGCTAGCTTGATGACCATTCTTCATGATCAATGGCTTCAGTCAATCCTTATACCTCTCAAAAGAATACTAGAGCTTCTTTAGAGAAATTTATGCATCGATAAGGACTGTCACTCTACCTTGTGTTTCATGTGTCATGAATGAAGGTATGCAAGGATGTAGGTAAGCGAGTGCAATGAGGATTTTAATGTAAGATATGAAAAGATGATATGAACATGAAAATGTTATCATGGAGATTTAACTTTAAGATTGCAAACAGTATTAGAAGTAATACATGGAATGCATGAAATACATGAAATATACATAGAAATCTCCTTGCCAATGAGAGCTTTACTTGACAAGCTCTAAACATTCATTAGGTGCGAGAAAAATTACCTTAATGATGGTAATATGATACGTGTGCATTATTGTGTCTCTAGTATACCTGCCATGGCAGTATGGCGCCTGAAGAGAGGGAATCCATATTGGAAAAATTATGCCCCGAGCCTTATGAAAAAGACATGATGTCAACAGGGCGAAGATTCTTTTTTGTTATGAGATTATAGTTTTCATTACCATTACCCTGTACCAGTTATTTCTGCATTTTTAATGCAAGAAATGATGCATGCAATGTAAACACCAAAAATATTCAGGTAGTGAAAGGCTAAAGGATGTTAGTAAGAATAAAAAAGATAAAGGCAAAAAGAATAAACCACAAAAATTGCCCTGATAATATGCGTTAAGATGCCTAAGGGTGAACACTAAAGGCCATGGTAGTGTCACTTGCTAACCAAAATTTGGATTATTGCAAATAGCATAACAACATGTCTACATCAAAATTATCCTTATCAAGACAATACAGTGTCTTTCAGGATGAAAGTTAACACTCAAGACAATGACATTTGCTCATCACTATCCGGTAATAAGCCAATGTCAAGCCATCTATTGGACAACGTAATGGCTTATTTAGGCAGTTTCTTAGGACATTACTAATTACATAGACAATGATGTTTACTCATTGTCATCTAGTGGTTGACAGGCATTAAGCCATCAATCAAATAGCATAACAACTTACCAAGGTGAATTTTATTCCCTTAAGGGTGATACCGAGCCTTAAACGGGATATTAAGTGACAATATTCATATGTTATCCTTTCAGGAAAATAAATAAGTGTTAGCCATTAGTTTGATAGCATAATGTCATGCCTTGATAAATTATTAAGATGGATGACATCTTCTGGGTCAAAAAATACAATGTTGGTAACAATGTTTATTCATCATCACCGATGTAAAACAATGATAAAAGGGAGTAAAAGGTAAAAACACCTTAGTATGGCTTGAGATGGTTTCGCCCTTATGGCTCATTGTTTAAGGTTAGGTTGTCTCTAAATCAATTCCCTCATCGTTCTTCTATTCGATAAGGACAACCGAGGTATCCCGATCATAAGCCTATCATAGGTTGGGCAGAACAGGTTCAATTTGGGTAGATGTATTTCCATATGCCGATATAGATAAGTAAAATACCATGAAAGCATAAGTAATTTACACTTTGAAGCTAGCCCATGAATGATCACCATCCAAGGGTGAGTAGCTCACTTCCACCTAATAAAGGTCATAATCTTTTTTCGAGGAAAATATGGTTAAGAGCCTAGTGTAATGCAAATGCATAGTGTGTATTGGGAAAACAACAAACCTTTTTATTTTGCACATTTTATCATACCATTTGAAAGAATCAATATTGTTATTATAGTAAAAGAAACCCTTAGGAATCACAAAGAATATTAGCACACAAGATATATTAACAACTAAATGTAATGTACAAAAATGGAGAAAATGGGATTATAAATAAATAATTACCAAAGAATCGAGGAAAACTAGGAATCGAATAAACTATAGGTAGCAGTAGGCCGACTCTTTAAGAATGTCCCTAGTGGAGTCGTTAAGCAATTGCCATGTACCTCTTGATGATGAGATGGGATACACTAGACTTAAAAAGTATATCCTTGATCAGGATTTTTAGATGTGATATCTTGAGAAATTAGTGTTTATCAAATTTGGGATGGGGGAACCGTCAGACGAATAGCTCGTCAGACTAATCTTCAACGACCACCGTGAAGTGGTTGAAAACTTGGAGTTGCTACCAATCATTTTGGGTTATACATGATCGAACATTATTAAAACCAGTGTTTTTTTAGTTACAAAGCTACAAGTACTAATTTTATGATCTATACATACCAAAGTTCATTAAAATGGGTCTCGATGTTGGTTACGAAAGGGGAGGGATTAGTACCCCTACAATGCCTTAAATTAGTACCATCTAGCCATAAATTATCTCGATTTTGATTTTCATAGTATTTATATAGTTATTCATTTGTAATCCCCTTTTTATGATGCAATTTTAAGATATTAAATACAAGTTCCTTATAATAAATTTGTACCTTTCTATGCAACCCAGGAAGAAGGAGAAAAATAAAGGTTTTGATAAAATAATTTTTGGATTAATTTGAAAAGGATACTCTATGTTGAGCATTAGAGGGATACCAACATTAAAGATTGCCTAGAGTTGTTTATAAGAAATTCAACTTTTTAAATGTGAATGCAAAGTTATCACCAAAAAAAGAAATGTGTGAGTAAGCATAGAAAAATATAATAAATATTGTGAAATATAAAGCACACAGAGCCAAGAAACGAAGGGCGATTGGTATATATCTCATAATTGTCCTTGGTTAAACAATAGCCAAAATAACAATTTTGAGATGCATTTGGACTCGTCGGTTGGAAAAGACATAAAAATTTAGGTTTTGGTTAAAAATCTGGATTGGTTTAGGAGAGAAAAAATTTTGGATTTTTAAGTAAAGTTTTGAAAAAAAGGGTTAGTGTATCCCTTAAAAAATGGAGTTAGAGTTTCCCATTGAAGAAAATATAATAAATATTGTGAAAGAAATTAAGGGCGATTGGTATATATCTCATAATTGCCCTTGGTTAAACAATAGCCAAAATAACAATTTTGAGATGCATTTGGACTCGTTGGTTGGAAAAGAAATAAAAATCGAGGTTTTGGTTAAAAATCTGGGTTGGTTTAGGAGAAAAAAAATTTTGGATTTTTTAGTAAAGTTTTGAAAAAAGGGTTAGTGCATCCTTTAAAAAATAGAGTTAAAGTGTCCCATTGAAGAAAATATAATAAATATTGTGAAATATAAAACACACAGAGCCAAGAAACGAAGGGCAGTTGGTAGATATCTTATAACTGTCCTTGGTTAAATGATAGCCAAAATAACAATTTTGAGTGCATTTGGACTCAAAGGTTGGAAAAGACATAAAACTGAGGTTTTAGTTAAAAAACCGGATTCGTTTAGGAGAGAAAAAATTTTGGATTTTTGAGTAAAGTTTTGAAAAAGGGGTTAGTGTATCCCTTAAAAAATGGAGTTAGAGTGTCCCATTAAAGAAAAGTTTGATAATTTTTGGGGATTGGAATATTTTTGGATATCTTTGGTAAAAATTTAGATTTTTAGTTAAAACTAATAATTTAAATAAAAGGATAAAATTAATTTTTGAAGAGTGTTTGGACCTTGATCCGAGCCCAGTGGGAACCATATTGTGACACGTGACTTTATCAGAGAATTAATTGAATTCATTCTAAGGCATTCAAGTGCCTTGAAATGAATATTACGGAGAATTAGTTAGTTTTTGTTAATGTTGAAAATAAAGGATGGCATCCTTTTGTTCGCCTTCTTGAATTTATTCTGGACCAATCTGGAGGCTTTAGGCAGCAAATAAGATATCTTTAGAAAGTTACCTTAACAAGGATTAATATTAAAATATTCCAAAAATCCTAGAAAATATCTTTCAAGGAGGAAATAATTTTTAAAATTGCATTTAATTTAGCATTGATAGCACATGCAAGGGAAAGGGTGCAGTGAACTTTGAAAAATTATTTCAAATGCATTCAAAATCATTAAATCACAAAGATACCTTTGCAGGAAAGGAATTTCATGAACTTTTTAGGAAAAATATTTAAAAAAATCCAAAAAAATCACTTGATGGGTCGAAATGGCCCAAACAAAATATGAATTGTTAATTTTAAAGGTTTTAGACAGTTAAAGTTTGACAAATCATAACTACCTCATTTGAGCATGTCTAAGGGAAAAAAAAGATACTTTTGGAAAGATAATTCAATTTCTTTCAAGGGAAAAATATCAAAAGTTCTAAAAAATTATATGGGGTTCAAAAATAATTTTTCAAATTGGGGTCACAATGCTACAAGTACTAAAACAAGGGAATTTTCAGTTTTGGGGCTTCTTTATCAGGTATAGAGATTCTAAACATCTGAATGTCCTACATTTCAAGGTCCATAGCAATGAAGTAAAAAGCCTATTCAAATCCCAAAGAGTGAGTTCAGTGAATGATTCATCATCCATGCAATTTGATTAAAAAAAACTCATAATCAAGACTTCTAATCAAACACTTAAAAAATCATTCTTAGGATTTTATTGGGAAGGAAAAACAGAATTGTTTTGCATATTGAGGCCATGAACCAAATATTTAAGCTTGATTTTTCTCTAAGACTGGAGAACCAACTTGTAGAAAACATTAAATCAATATTTATCTCCATTTATTGAAATTAATATAAACACAACTAGGGGGTTTTTGAAAAACAATTTTACAAAGAGCATCAAAGAGACATTTAAACAAGCATGTAATGAACTTCAATCATAGTATAAACATCTCCTATCAACTAATCATCAAAATAGCAACATATCTCATCATTTCAACGATGAAAACATGGCAAAAAAGTATCCAAATGCATGATAATGATTGAAGCATGCTAGGATGAACATATTATCATGGATTAATCATGAAACATGGACAAATATGGCTTGAAAAACAAAATAGGAGCTATTTAGAATGGGAGTAAAGAAAATGTCATTTTTAATCAAGAAACAATAAACAAAGCATCAACAAATCATCAAGAAACTTAATACTACCACAACCAAGGCTATAATCATGCATGAGCATCCCGAGAACAAGGTCATGGCTCTCATAAAAATGGTTTATAAGATGATGTGATGAAGAAAATGGAAGGAAATGGATGAAGAAGAGATAAGAAGATATATCAAAAAGCTTTAAATCTGAGCTTTTATCCATGAGCAGAAAACTTTCCAAGCTTCCAAATATTTTTAGCTCACTTTCTTTCTTTTTTTTTTTTTTTTTTTGGTTTTTGCTATAGATTAGCAAGAAGGAAGGTTAATATGAGCTTGATGGTTAGGCCATCAATGGAATTCTTTTGGTGAAAAGAAAAAGTTTGAAAAAAAGAGTTTTCAGAGGGTTTTTGAGAGGCTATAGAGGGAGCTACGAGAATGGAGTTTTTTTTTTTTTTTTTGGCTAAGGAGTATGTGAGAGATGAATAAATATCCCTTGAGCTAAGCCAAAATTTGTATCATATAGCATAACATAGAAAAGTATTATTTTAGCTACCAAAATAACATAGCAAGGTAGGGCATTTAGGGTATTTCTCATGTACAAAAATGATGAGTCATTGTGTACTAGGATGTGCTTTCAATTTTTAATTGGTTTATGTATTAATACTTAAGTGCTGTTTAGCCACTAAAGTTCCAAAATATCTCTTGCATATAAAATTTCACCACAAGATATCCCACCATTTATCTAATTAGGCCTTAAAATTTTAATTAACCCAACCCAATAAGCCTAAAATTAATTCAAATCTTAGACATATTAAATGAAAATAATTTTAATAAGGCCCCTTTAGAATTTAAAATATTTGAAAAATCAGCTTAACATAATTAAATAAAATGTTCCCAAATAAATTAATGAAATATGCACGTAAGCCCTATTTTATTTAATGTATATATATTTTTGAAGGCTTTGCCTTAAATTACATAATTTATGACCAAATCTTACCTTGGGATTATGGGAATAGGATCCGAGTTTGGATGTATGGCCTTGATAATGCCCCAAAATGCTTGCAAGAAAGTCCAGACAAAATTAGGTGTCTGCATTCATAAGATGATAAAATAAAATTATTACCACGTATCATGGGTTTAAATCCAATGTAGTGTAGAAGTCATGTTAATTGGGGAATAGTTGTCAAGCTATCTTTTAAGTCAGGCTCATGCACTACATTTTGTTAGATTTGGAAATTATTGCATTTATGTATTCTTGTTGAGTTTTGTGCATTTTTGTGTTAGAACCATGTTTAAAGTGTTACATATTTATATAAATTTTGATATATTAGTAATCCATTTTTTATATAGATTTTGAATATTTACATACTTATTCATATCATATTTTGTGTTTTCTTCCTTATCATTCATTTTTCTATATTACAAGGTTTATAATTTGTGAATAGAAAGGAAAGTACAAAAGAGTAGTACAGAGTGCAGCCATAATAATATTTAACTAATCTAATATTTTTCTTTTAATTCCACACCTATTATTATTATTATTATTATTATTATTATTAATGCATCAAATTAGAGCTATCCATTGGCTAGGTAGCTTACCCATGGGCTGAATCAATCAATTAATGACTAAATGTCATTTAGACTTAAACAAGTAACTTTTCTTCCTTTATTATTTTTATTAACTACCTATGGCATTTCCTTGTACTTTTCTATTAAAAATATAACCTTATTTGGGAAGTTATATGTGGGAATTATGTAGGAAATGATTTGCCCATTATGGCATCATTTCATAAATCTCCCACTTGCACATAATGGGAATAATACTCTTATGATCAGTATATAAGACCCTTCTTAAGAAATCCATAAAGAAGTCCAGCTTTTCTGTGTTTATTTATTTCCTTTGCTTATTTTATGTTATTTTATGAATTTTTAAATGCTATTTATGCATGAAGCCAGACTTTATCAGGAAAAAGGTTCCCAACACTTTTCAAATACTACAAGATTGGATTTTAAATGTATCAATAGTGCAACAAAATATAAGGCATGCACAATACGCTTATAAGTAGTAGTAGAAAGAAAATCAATACGCTAGAGGTATATAGAGATTCAACCTTTGTTATTTACAAGTTACAAAAAGAATGGGAAATAAAGGATTCGAAGTTAATCCTATTTCAGAAGTATGTAGTTCAATTGATCAAACAATTTGACAAGATTTGTTTTCAACACTTGCCTTGCGAAAAAAATGAGATGTTGAAGCTTTAGTTGTTATGGTCACTATAAATACACCATTTTTTCTAGGCCAACATTCAAGGCACCAATGTCATCATTTGGGACATCATCAAGGTCATTTGAAAGAGCATGGATCTACTCCCTATCACTCCTCGCTTAGGTAAAAGGTTCAGAGAGTAAAAGATGCATAAATTTCACATTTTTGCATAAGTAGACTTTATGTATCCATACATGTATCGATACAAGGCCTCCACATCATCAAAATTCAAAATTTTAGAGATTACATCAATACAAATGGGGTTATATTGATACATTGGTCAAATGTATTGATATAAGGCTTGACAATAGCTAAAATTTGATATCTTGGACAAAATATATTGATACATAAGTGATTGTATCAATATATTCTAGAAATGTATCTATACAATTTTCATTATATTGATACATTTTGGATTTTTTGCCTAGATGTATCGATACAATATACAATGTATTGATACATTTGGGCAAAATTGCCTAATTCGTGGCATTTTCAGCCTTTGCACCATTGATTTAAAAATCCAATTTGGCCACGTCTTTGGCACTAAAGATCATCGAAATTCATACCAGGCCTCAACACTTATGATTCGATCAATTACATTTTTTGAAGCCTAAACAACCATGATAAGAGACATTTTCATCACCTAATGCAATTGGTTAGAGGGCAATATTCATATTTCTCATTACTCAGCTGCATAAAGTGGCCTTCATCCATTATTTTAGTTAAGCAAGCCAATGGATTTAATGGACAGCTAAGCATAGTACCTTGTCCACATTAAAGGTATATGCACCTAAACTCTAAAATGCCCCTACTGTTTGTGTTTTGCCTTTACTATTCATATGGCCATATAAGACCAATTTTGGCTCAGCTAAAAAGCAATTCTCAGTAGACATTCACACTTGGATATTCACTACTACAAATAGATGACATTTTTCTAAAAAAAAAAAATCTTTCATTTTTTTAGCTCTTCTAACAGCCTTCCAAAACCTCTCTAAAACCTTTATTTCCTACTTTCTTTCATCAGAAGACTTCTCTCCATCCATAGTATCACTTCAAAGCTCATTGTTAACCCTTCTCTTTGCTCATTTATAGCAAAAATAAGAAAAAAAAGTGAGCCAAAAGCTAAAAACACAGAGAAATTATAAGAACATAAAAATTATAGCTTTGAGGAGACAAGAAAAAAGGAAGTTTCGCAAGCTTTGTTGGTATATTTTCTATGCTTTTCTCTTCATTTCTTTGCATATATACACATGCCATCTTAGCTAACCAATCCTTATGAAACATAACCTTCTTAGGAAAACATGCATCTTTGAGTTGGTTTTGATGATATTTTGAACTTGTGATGTCTTGATGTTGTTTAAATGGCAAAAAGATCACATTTTTAGCCCATCCTAGAATGCCACTATTTCATTATTTCTCAGGGTTCTTTACCATCTTTCATGCATAATACTTGATGATACATTGTTATTTTAGGATGCTTTGATATTCCATTGAGCTAGATGATGGTTTGTGTGAGTTGTTGACATAAAAATCATGTCTTCAATGCTATAAATATTTGCCATCACTTGTTTCATACCACGGAAGCATTATCTCACATACACATACCATCTTTTATGTTAACATGAGCATCTTCTTAATTGTTCATGCATTTCTGTGCACTTCCTGCATTTTTAGTATGTTTTATGTGATAAAGATGTTGCCTTGTTATTGTTCCAACATATGGTTGTCTTAGATGCCATGTTTATATGTTTTACATGATTACGATTAAAATTGATTTCTTAATGTCTTTCTTTGTTATTTGTTTGCTAGAAAACCTCTTTTCAAAAATTTCTTCTATGTTACCTCCAATAAATGGAGAATAACATGGGTTTAATGTTTTCACTAAATTGGTCCTCTAATCTTTAGGATAAATCAAGCTTTCCATGTTTAGATTCATGATTAAATAATGTTAAAAATCCTGGTTTCCAAAATAAAATAGCCTCATGAGTTTAATACCTTTGTTTGTGACATGATTAATGGGGTGTTTCATCATCCAAAGTAACTTTGGAATTGTGTAAATGAGCTCACGAAGCCTATGTTGGCCATTCCTTTCTATCATGGATGTTCGGATATCCATAGCTTGAGTTTAATCCTAAGAAACCTTAAGAAAACTTGAAAAAGCTCTCCTGCTTTGCTCTAGTAACATTGTAGTTGCGACTTGAAAATTCATTTTTGAGACCTAAAACATTTTTCTTGAATTTGAGATATTTTTCTCTTAAAGAGAACTGAATTACCTTCTTAAAGGTGTCTCGTTTGCCTTCGGATCATTCCAAATGGTTTGAGTTAAGAATTTCAAAATAATGTTATGTGGGCCATTTCAGCCCACAAAATGATTTTTTTGAATTTAAAAATATTTTTCTTAAAAATTTCTTAAAATTTTCTTTCCATAAAGGTATTGTTTTTGATTAAAAAATTCCATATCATTTGAGAATTATTTTTTAAAGTTTTCTATACCCTTTACCCCGTACATGCTATCAGCATCGCATTAAACCCAACTTCAAAAATTATTTCCACCCAAAAAGCAATCTTATGAGATTTTTGAAATATTTTTATATTAACCTTTATTGAGTCACCTTTCTAATGGTACCTTCTCTACCCTAAAACCTCTGAATTTCCTCAAAATAAAATCAGAAAGGAGGATAGTGCAACGTTGTCCGTTATTTATGGACTTAGAAAAAATTGGACTCCTTCCCTAAACCACTTTTTTGTAGCATGCGAAGGCCTCAAAATGCATCCAATTAATTCCTCATGAAGTTGAGTTTCAAAACAGGTCCTACAAGGCTTGGACCAAGGTCAAACAAAAAATTATTTTTATCTTTTATTCAAATTACTAGTTTTAATTTTAAAATACCTATTTTCATTAAAAATTATATTCTTCTTATTTTTCAAAAAAATCCTAAAATTTCTATCTTTGAGAATACTCTAACCTTATTTTTTGAGAAAAAGCTCCAACCCTATTTTTCCAAACTCTATCACTTAGTTTCTCAATTTTAGGATACTCCAACCCTAATCTTTCAAGGGAATACTCCAAACCCACTTTTCAAACTTTAAAAAATCCAAATTTTCTCTCTCTCAAACTTTCCCATGCCTTTTTAATCGAATCCTTCTCTTTCGATACCTCAAATGACCACCGATTCCAAATGCATCTCAAAATTGTCATCTAGTTATTCCTTAATAATCAAAGATAATTATGCAATGTTATTATATTCATTTTCATCTTACTAACACATTTTCCTTTGTGGTGTCCATCATGCATTCATATTTCCAAATTGTTTTTGAAAATTATAAAGCAATGTTTTGCATCGATGACTCTTCAGTGTTTGATGCAGCATATTTGATTTTTAAAATTAAATCCAAAAATTATTTTCATAAAAAATCCCTATGTTACCTAAATCTTCGACACACATACATGATTTAAATTTTTTCTTCAAAACCCTAGTTTAAAATTTTTGTATAAAATTCATACATTAAAAAGGGATTATACAAACTAATGACAAGTCAAAACTGAAGAAATTGAAACTAATTTAAGACATGGCTAGCGGGTACCAATTTCGGGCATCAGACGGATGCTAATCCTTCCCCACAAATAACCAACTCCTAAACCCAATCGATGAATCTTTGGACCTTGTAGACCTTGAAATCAATGTTTTAAATTTCATAACTCAGAATATCATTTTCAATAGGCATCTAGTCGTGCATAGCCCCACATGATTGGTCGCAACTTCAAGTCTTTAGCTACTTCATAGTAGCCATCCAAGACTTATTGGACGAGCGATTCGTTCAATGGTCTTTCCCCTCGCTATCATCTCATTATGCCTAATTCAAATCCCAATCAAAGGATAACCTAAACATAATTCCCGACATTCCTTTTAAGCCACGCATGTCATCATTCAAGCAATTCTAGTAGGTGTTGTACTGGGTAAAGGCATGTCATGAAAATCACCATATTTTAGTTGAATGCGAATACAGAAATCCAACCTACCATGTTGGACTTCAAAATACCATCAGCTCATTAGGGAAGTGTCAAAAAAGAGATCGATGATAAGCCTAGGTATTATGATATTATGCAATATATCGATGTCATCAATACCTAAAACATGTATCAGAAAATGATAAAAGGCTCATTCGAATAATGGTGGTCAAGTTCTTCCATGATGGGGATTTTAAACAAAGAGGCTAAAATCAAGTACTTTTAGGGTGTAAAAATGTTGTAAAGCCAAAAAGAATACTTGGAGAAATTCATAATGGGATCTATGAGGCACATACTAGTGATTGTATGATGGCTAGACAAGTTATAAGGTTAGGATAACAATGAATATATGATGGCTAGACAAGTTATAAGGGTAGGATACCAGTGAATATATGATGGCTAGACAAATTACGAGAGTATAATATTTTTGGCTAACAATGGAAAATGACTACATTAATTATGCCAAAAAATGTCATAAGTGCCAGATCTATGTAGATAAAATTCATGTTATTTTAAATGCCTTGCATGTTTTGGCACCTCCATTACCTTTTTTGAATATGAGGCATGGATATAATTGGGCCCATCACCCCTCAAAATTTTATAATAGACATCGATTCATATTTTTGGTCATCAATTACTTTAAAAAATGGTTAGAAGTAGCTTCATATGCAAATGTAACATGAAGAAGGAGTGCAAATTCATAAAAAGGAGGTAATATGTTGATATGGACTTCTAAAAAGAATTGTCTCAATTAATGCTTGTAACTTAAACATTAAGATGATGAAAGAAGTCTACTCTATTTAGATCTAACATCACAATTCAACACCATATCACCCAAAAATGAGTAGGGTAATGGAAGTAGCTAATAAGAAAATTAAAAGAATTATGGAGAAAATGATTGCCACTTATAAAGATTAGCATGAGAAGCTATCTTTAGCCCTGCATGTAAATAGAACATCAGTGCTCACATCTACTTAAGCAACTTTGTTCTCATTTTGTATACGAAATGGAAGCCATTCTATTTTTTGAAGAAGAAATTCTTTCTCTAGAGATCTCAAAACAATTGATATTAAAATAATTTGAATGGGAATGAAAGCATTATTAAGCAATGAATCAATGCCTACAATATGGTATTGAATACAATGGTTGTAGGGGTGCCAATCCTTTTCCACATATAATCATATTCTAGTAACCTAGACCAAGACCTACTCTTTTTAAAAGCCTTAATCAAGCTTAGGACTTAATTCAATTTGATAGATTGACTTAGGTGGCTAATCACACCTAAGCTGAGAAAATTAGTTGCAACTCCACCATTTATGTCTTGTGGCTGAATTCACATTTGACATGTTATGACACCAATTATTATGTGTTTGATATGCAATAAAAAGATCAACTACGCTAATGTTCAAAATTTATAGACCAGATCACCTTTAAAGTTTAAGCTATCAAGTTTTCTACCATCTTATCTAATCTCCTTTCAATATTGGATTTGGGAAGCATAACATTTAAATCAAAAAATATCGAAACATAACTTTGATAAAAGCTTGAATATGTACATAGGTGCGCAGCTATAACACTTATTTTTCATGCTTATGCAATATATACATGACTTTTAACTTACTAATTCTTGCTTGCTATAGTAATTCTAAAACTAAGACAAAAGAAAAAACAAAAGATAAAAGGAGAATAATATTTGCTTAACGCAGTCTTACTCACTAGTGAAAGAGTGATAAGGAAAATAAATAAATTCACAAGAAAATAATTGAGATACACAACAAGAAAAAAAATGCAAAAAAGATTAAAAACAGGGTCACAAGGATTTACATCCACAAGACGAAAATTTTCACTATAATGAAAAAAATTATAAATGTTTTGACACTCAAAAAATATAATCTAGAAGCTCACAATTCTATACCTCAAAATAACTAAGAATTATTATACAATTGTTGCTCACACTTTACTCTCAGGTTGCTCTTTGCACTCATTTGTTGCTCTCTTTTGCCAAGGCCTAAAGGGCCTATGTAGACAATGCCCATGGAGGCCTTACATTTAAGGCAAAGTTCAAATGTCAATAGCCATTAAATAATGGCTAGACTTTGTCAAATAAAAGCTTATGTATACGATGCTCATGGAGGCCTTACATTTAAGGCAAAGTTCAAATGTAAATAGCCATTAAATGACGGCATGTTTCTTTGCCTAACATTGACAATTATGGGAGTTAATTTCAAGCCATTTCCGAGAACTGTTGTTGTGTAATTTATGTTTAATGCTTTTGTTTGTTATGCTTCCAAATTGTGTTTACGGTTTAATTTAGGGTTAGTCTACTTTTATAGATTATGGTTTCGGCAAATTCCTAGGATTATGGATTAAAAAAAATTACAAGCATTTAAGATGGAAATTTGCTGAGGTTAAGGGGGAAGTAGTAGCAGCAACACCCAGCAGCTGCAATACTTATTATTCTTGCTTATACAGTATATGGCATTGAACTTAATAGTTCTTTCTTACAATATTTATTCTTTAACTAAGACAAAAGGAAAGAAAACAAAAAAGAGAGAAAGGTGATTAAAATTTGTTTAGCACAATCTCAGTCGCTAGGCAAAGAATGATAAGGAATGGGAATTAAGAACAAATCATTCCTTCTTCTCACAGTTATGCCAAAACATTCAGTCATGTCCAAATCTTCATAGTTGTTTCCATCTGGGAGCTTCCTATCAAAAAGTATAGCAATTGTGCGAGGGGTAGCTCAATGTTGGGTAGTGCAAATGATATCCCTGGACATATCCTTCTTCCAGCCCCAAATGGAATGTATTCAAAATTTGTTCCCCTAAAATCAATAGGATTTTCGGAGAACCTCTCTGGATGAAAATTTTCAGCTTCTTTCCAATATCTTGAATCCCTTCCTATGGCCATGCATTAACTATGACTTTAGTTTTTGCAAGTACATCATATCGACTAATTACACAATTTTCATCACATTCTCTTGGTACTAACAGAGGTGCCGGAGGATGTAACCTCAAAGTTTCTTTAACTATTGATCTTAAGAATTTCAATTCCTGAAGATCAGTTTCATCTACTTTACCTTTCCTATCAAAAACCTGTCTCACCTCGGCTTGCGCTTGTTTCACCAATCGTGGATTTTTTAGCAATTCTGACATTGCCCACTGCGTTGTTGTAGATGATGTTTCACTCCCAGCGGCAAGAATGTCGTAAAAGAGGTAAATTATGATTAACTTATATATTGGTACAAGTGATTTTTTATTATATGAATGACGATTAAATTAGTTTGTTGTAAAATTTGTTCTTAAATAGATTTTGGGTACTAAAGGAAGCTATGAACTCGTAATAAGAAGTTAGATTAATGCATGAGAGAGAATGATACTAACCAAGATAACTGCTTTAATTTTGTCGTTTCTTAGAGCGATTTCCAAGTCACTACGTTGTTTAAGTTTGAGAAGAACAGCTAGAAGATCTTCCTCTTCTTGTTGATTACCTGTTTTTGATGTGATGTTTGTTTTCTCTTTGTGCTCGTTAATAATGTTTTCAAGTATCCGATCAGAAGCGCGTTGCATCTTCTCGAGTTTAAGCCTCAGTCCACTTATCAGTTTAAACAATTCATTAGAAGGATACATATCAGCTAAGCAGAAACCACTTGACAGCTTTATAGCCTCCCTTATAATCCTTATAAATTCTTCTTGGGCTTCGCTTTTCTTGCCAAAGGCTGCCCTTGATGTTATCCCATATGTCCTCGAGAAAATTTTCTCACTCAGATTCACTGGGGATCCTTGATTCAAAGATATGGCTTTGATTAGAGCAGACACTTCTTGTTCCCTGATGGATCGAAATGATTGAACACGGCTTGGACTCAAAAGCTCCATCGTGCTGATTTTTCTCAACTGTCTCCAATAGTTCCGTACGGTGAAAATACAAGGTTTACAGAATTATAGGACATTATCCTAGAAGCAAGAAGATAAGGCCTTTGGGAAAAGATGATATCATGATCTTTCAAAACTTCTTTTCCAATTTCTGGGGAAGAAATTACATTGGTGGGAACTTCACCAAGTTGAAGATGCATCAGAGGTCCATGTTTCATGGACAAATCTCTTAGGGTGTGATGGGGCAAAGAGCCAATAAGCTGATGCATGTTACCTATGAGAGGTAGTTTTCGTGGTCCTGGAGGAAGCTTTGTTTTGGGGTTTTTGGCTTTTGATGTTTTCAGAATTTTGACTAGCATCAACAGAAAAAAGAAGGCAAGGAGTAGGGTCGTGAAGGAGTGAAATCGAAGCTCCATGTTGCTATAAGAATGAAAGAAATGGCGAAATACCACTACTTCCGTTGGAAGGAGATAGAAAGGTTTAAGTTCATACCTCTCCCTTGTCCCTAGTGAAAATACCCTTTTATTTAGAAGCTCTAAATTGTTAGATATTTGTCATTTCGATTTTATTATTGTTATTAATATATAAAATATAATCATAGTATAAAAAATAATAAAAATTTAAAGTAAAAATTGAATTATTACGATAAAATATATAAAATGTCCTAACTTAGTCAAAACTTTTGAAGATATATAAATAACATAAATACAATACTAATATTTAGTTTTAATTTATTATATGTATATTATATGTTAAAAAATTAAGACGATATAAAATTAACAACTATTAATAATATTAACAATTAAAAATGTAATTATATTGATATCCATCATTTATATTTATATTAAAAATAAAAAATAAGAAGATATAAAATTAACAACTATTAATAATATTAAAAATTAAGACTTTGTTCATCTTTACCCCATTATTTCACTACTAATATTTTTAATATTCTTTAGATCTTCAATCATCATACCTTTTACTGCTATATATATACATTTTTTTTTCAAAAAAAATAAAGAATTAAATATTATACAATATGTGCTATAAAATTAAAGATTATTTGAATAAGGTTACACATTAACATAATTTAAAAAATAACTGAAATATGATACGAAAAAATTGACCACATATTAATATATAAAAGTGTCAAAATCTTTATAAAATTGAAAGTTATTGGAAATAATTAGAGCTGGTAAGGGAATAGTAACATCCCATAGCAAAATATTTAAATATACGAATTATTAAAACTTATATAACATAAATTATTAATGTATCAAAATTTATTTAAATATATAATAATTTTTAACGAAAAGAGCTTTTTATATATATAAGCTCCAAATTGTTAGATATCTTTCATTACCGGTACTTGAATTTCTCATAGTTGAAATTTAAGAAAGTGGAGCTAATTTTCCAAGTAAAGATTGGACTTTTCTTCATACGGTGAAATATTTTAGCTCTTTAATAAGCAAAGCAAATCTAGATCTTTTGTAGAGGTGGTAAAATGAATCCGAACCTAAAAATCTGCATGAAAAAAGCCCAAGCTCGAGCCTGAACCGAACTTGATTTGACCAAAAAGTCAATGACCCAAACCCAAGAGAATCTAAACCCGAAATGGCTCAAATTCAAAAGAACTTGAACTTGAAGAAACCCGAACTAGACCCAAAAGAATCCGAACCCGAGCCCGACTTGAACCCACCCGAATTTAATACTAAAAATAAATATGAAAAAATTATAATTAAATAATTTTTTTTATAAATCAAAAACTTTAATTATTAATTTTATTTTAATTTTATTTTAATAATTTAATTAAATATTAAAAACTTAATTCATATTTTAAATATGATTAAACTTGCTCATGGATTAGGTTGGGCAGCGACCCAAATTTTTTTAAAATCCTAAGCCTAGACCTTTATTTAACATGCCTAAACCTGCCTATTTAAGTCAGAATTAATGTTCATCATATTAAAGAATATTTTTTATTAATATTATATATTATATAATTAAATTTAAATAAAATATATTAATTTAAAATCACTATTCTGACTGAGTCGAGCTAATTTAAAACAAAAACATAAGAACACGAGCCCTAGCCCAACCCTTGAATGGGTTTGTATATAAAAAAATATTAATTCATCAAAAAGTAAATTATATTATGAGCTTTGAAAATATTACGAATAAAGTATATTATCCATTTATCACATTTTCTTTAATTTTATTAGTTAAACTCATTAAATATTAAGAGTTTATGTATATTAGAAATCAAATTTTAAATACTTCTTTGATTATTATTATTATTATTATTATTATTATTATTATTATTATTATTATTATTATTATTTCAAATAATGGTAATTACAATCCAATAATCGTGTAACTAAGTAATAAGATAAATTAAAAAAATATGAAAGTCATAATAAATAATACTATATAAAAAATGAATTAATTATTAAATATTAAATATCAATACCATATATAATTTAATTAAATATTAAAAATTTAATTTATATTTTTTATATGATTAAACCTACTCACGGGTCAGGTTGAGATGAGGCTCAAATTTTTTTAAAATCCCAAGCTTAGACTCTTATTTAATATGCCCAGACCCATCTATTTAAGCAATAATAACTGTTCATCACATTAAAAATATTTTTTATTAATATTTATATATTTTATAATTAAATTTAAATAAAATATATGTTATTTTAATTTAAAATTACTATTCTAATTGGGTCGAGTTAGTTTAAAACAAAAACATAAGAATCCGAACCCAGGCCCAATTGGGTCACATGGATAGCCTGGTTCTTAAGCATGTCTGTATATGATAAAATAATAATTTATCAAAAAGTAAATCAGATCATGAGCTTTGAAAACATTATCAATAAAGTATATTATTGATTTATCATTTTTTTAATTTAATTAGTTAAACTCATTAACTATTGAGAGTTTATGTATATTAGTAGTAAAATTTTAAATACTTCTTTGAATATTTTTCTTCTTCTTATTATTATTATTATTATTATTTCAAGTAATATAACTAGAGTCTGATAATAGTATAACAAAGTAATAAGATAAATTTAAAAATATGAAAGTCATAATAGATAATACCATATCAAAAATGAATCAAATATTAAATATTAATACCATATATAATTTAATTAAATATTAAAAATATAATTTAAATTTTATATGTGATTAAACATACTCATGGGTTAGGCCAAGCCATAACTCGAATTTTATAAAATTTCAAGTCTAGGCCCTTATTTAATGTGCCTAAACCCGCTTGTTCAAGCTAAAATTACTGTTCATTACATTAAAGAATACTTTTTATTAATATTTATATATTTTATAAATAAATTCAAATAAAATATATGTTATTTTAATTTAAAATCACTGTTTCAAGTTCGGTCGGGTTAGTCTAAAACAAAAATATGAGAACCTAGGCCCAGGCCTAATTGGGCCAAATGGGTAGCCTGATCCTTAAGCAGGATTATATATGATAAAATAATAATTTATTAAAAAGTAAATCATATCATAAGTTTTGAAAGCATTATTAATAAAATATATCATCTATTTATCACTTTTTTTATTTAATTAGTTAAACTCATTAAATATTAAGAGTTTATGCATGTTAATAGTAAAATTTTAAATTTTTTTTAATAATAATAATAATATTATTATTATTATTTCAAGTAATGATAATTAAAGTATGATAAGCTTGGAACAAAGTAATAAGATAAACTAAAAAAATATGGAAGCCATAATAAATAATATCATATCAAAAATAAAAAAAAATCACATATTAAGATAATAACTAGACCTGCTCATAGGCCAGACAACTTGTCCAACATAATAGGCTTGGCACAATCAGGCCTAGGTCTTAGATTTTAAGTTTCAAGCATGCTCGACCTGAAACAATATTTTTTTCAAATAAAATAATATATTTATTTAAATTTAATTATAAAATATATAAATATTAATATAAAAATAATTTTTTAATATTATAAATAATGATTTGTACTTAAATGGGTCGATCAGGCCAAATTCGACCCTAAGCTTGAAATTAAAAATTTTTTTCGATCGCAGCTAGGCACATAAAATCAAACTAAATTTTTTCAGGCCAAATTTAGGCCTGAAGTTAGAATTCAAAATTATATAAAAGTGATTACATTTAACATAAAATAAAAAATAATATAAAATATACTCGAACTCGAACCCAACCTAAATTCGAACTTGAACTCGACCTGAACTCGAACCCAAACCTGAACCCGAATCCGAATAAACTTGAATCCGAATCAACTCAAACCTGAAAAAATTCAAATTCAAAATAATTTGACATAAACCCACCTAATTACCACCTCTAATATTTTGTCAATTAAGATTAAAGAAGCTATCAGGTACCTACGTAGTGCTCTAAGTAGCATTATTGCATTTCTGATTCGACTCTTTTCCCGCATAAAGGCTCTCGAAAATTATGAATACAGAACCATCTTCCAAGGAAACTCTTTAATATGCTTTAAATTTGCTTTTGTTTTTTTTTTCTAAGTTAAATAAATTTTATTAAACAATGACAAGATCACAAAGCTAGATGAAACCAGCGTCACGTAATAGCCTTTAAGCTAATGAGTATTTGCTCAACTTGGGCACCCATTTAACTCCGATTAATATCTTTTTATGTCATCGTAAACTTGAACTTCGTCAATGCTTTCAACAAATTTGTCACCAATGACGTTCGCGATTTATGCTAACAAGTTGCTATAAAAAAAATCTAATGAAATTACATGTATCGACGAATTGAGCGAAAAGTATTTGAAATTAAAGATTGAAAATCTAAAAGTAGTTGGGAAGTGATATTCCTTTACTTTGCCAACGAAGGAATGGCTGGATAGCAATTTAAATGTGAAGGTTACGAACTTCGACTGCAACCAACGAAGATTAAAGTTGTTTTGTTTTCATTACTGTTTGGACAGACGTTTTAAGTTGGTTTTCTATATTATATTTTATGAGACGTTTAAATGTATCTGATTTTTTTTTTCAAAATAAAAAAAGCAAATAAGATACAATCATGCGGAAAATTCTAGCATGCATTTGCTAAAATCAGTTTCCCATCAGCTTAAAATAATATGAGCATTTGAATGTAAAATTTTTAATCTCAACCGTCAATTAAAAAAGTAGGTTTTACGGGTAACTTTAGGGATAATTTCATAAAAGTGATATAGAGTGATAAGTTTTACAAAAATACAAAGAAAGAAAAATTATTTCAAAAAAAGAAATAGCAATGATTATAATTATTAAGAAAGATATTGTAATTACAATTTAACCCTACTTTTCCTTGATATTGAAACCGATTCTTCCGTATATATAAACTATATATATAAATTATAAATATATAAATATATAAATTATATATATCAAAAATAATATTTAGAAATAATAAAATATGTGAAAATAGTTTTTATTAAATCTTGAGTTACTATTTAAAAATAATAAAAAATAAAAATAGATTTTATAATCTCAAATTAATATATATAATATTATATTAATATATTATATATGCTATATATAATATATTATAATATTATATATGTTGGGACTTGATCCTCATAAATTATATATAATATATATAATTATATATATTACAAATTAATTATATATATTAAAAATATTATATTAAATCTCGAATTATAAAATAATCTTGAATTATATTAAATACTGAATT
>JBBYHK010377965.1:1536-18189 GCA_038382065.1 Adansonia grandidieri | reverse complement strand
AATGTAAAACCAATTATACTAAGATTTGAATTCATCCTTTTAATTTTTGATCAATTATTTTTACGAAAGATTAATCTTATTTGGAAATTCGTAAAATCTACCCATATGTTATAAAAGAAAGGATCACAGATAGATTAGATTTTGAATTCAAATCTATTGACTATCACCTCATAAAAATGATTATACGATACAGTTATATTGAATTTGAATTCATTCTTAAATATATCAATATAAAGAATTTCATGCTTAAAGAACATTGCATTGCACTTGCAAACTGTTCATCAACTACATATGAATGTTCACGGAGCCCCCCCAACCACCAATCTTGAAAAATTCTTATGTACTCCAAAGTCCCAAGATGGGGCAGTCGAGGGGTTCACGCACTCTTTTTGAAAGCTTACTAGAAAAATATGATGGCCCGAAAGTTGCAAATCAGATCAACATCATGAAATGATGAAATTTGATCTTAAAGCTTTTGGTATTACAAAAAAAAACCCAAAACTCTTAAACCTAATTTCGTTACGAAAATCTTAGTTAGATAATGATTTGCTGGCTTTTGGCGATTGTACGAGAACTTGATCCATCATCACCAAATTCTTGTTCCATTAAATATAGAAGATACATGAAAACGAAACCAGCTATTTCTCATTGCATTATAATAAATTTGCTGTCATAGCTTGTGTTTTTTTATGTCAATCATGTAAATATAGTTACAATAAAAATTAAAAAATTTAAATACGAATAGAATATGTATATTAAATGTATTATATTACCGGTGTTCAAATTATTCTTTCATGTTTATTATAATATTCTGATACATGTTATATTCTTATCATAATTGCTTATCATATTTAAAATTATCAGATCAAACATTGTGTAATCCAACTATATATAGATAGAGAAAAATGATTTGAATTTTATGTAGTAAGCAATTTTTTAATTCTTAAACTATCTATAACCTTTCTATCTTTGTCTAATTAATTCAGTTGAAAAGGCAATATGTGTCCTAACTCCTTCTATCCTTCCACCTTTAGAAATTTGTAAATAATATGCAAGCTACTTTAACTTGTACTTAATTGGCAAACAGGTAAGTATTTCAATCGGTTACTATTACTTGAGCTTTGGATGCTGATGGATGGTTAAAAATCCATGACAATTCAGAGCTAGAAAACACCTAATATTACTTCGGGAGTGGTCCATGTTCCATATTTTATGAACGGCCGAGCCCCACGTGTGATATATGCATGCAAACATGCAATTCTCAATGGCTTGATTGATAAGGATGTATAAGATGAATCATCATCATCATCCCCCACGTTTCAGCATTCATTTATGTATTACCTAATTGTTTATGCCGTTATGGCCCTTAATTAAATGTCCATGTGTGCCGTGCCTTTATAGCACCCAAAGGTTTATATAAATTCGATAATTTATATATTTATATTATATTGATATTATTTTTACTATAAATATATTAAAATGTTACATAATAATAATTTATAATATCGATTTTAATATATTTATATTATATTATATTTTAATTATTTTTTTATGTAATCTAAATTCCAGAAGAGAGATACTTTCTGGTTTTTAGCAATAGGCTAGCTTCGCTACCTCTTAGAGACCAGGGCGATCGATGCCCGGAGGGATTTTGGTTTGCCGGCAGCTGGCTCTAAAAAATGCGACGCCATCACCCTTAAGTGATGACCCTATTGACGGACACTAGGTTCTATCATGTATGCAAATCTAGCAATGGGCAAGTTTATTAATTGTTTGAATTATGCAAGGCAAGGCAGCAAAGGCGCAACATTCGCTGCAAATTCTCTCTGAATTATTAGCCTTAAACTCTGCACTATAATGGATACAACAACTTGATTGAATAATCAAAGTAGGATGAGATCATCCGACAATTTTTAAAGCTGGAAAATCACTGCCACGTTCAGCCTTCAAGTCTATATATTTATGGTTAGTTTGATATTAACGTATTTCAGATTTTCAAAAGAAGAAGTGTTACATTAACAAGTCTAAAATATCAATATTATATAATAAATTGGTTTTCTAAACCATTCGTTAAATTTTATAATTATAAATTATTTTTTTAATTTATATTTATTCATAATACCTTAAAATATTTTTATTAATTTAATAATGTTTCAAATGATCCAACAATTAATTCATTTTATCGGAAATCTAAAAATTTAAATTGATTAAAACCAGAAAACTACAGTTTTCTTAGAAGAAGAACAAGAAAATCATCTAGGTTGCATTTAATAGAAGAAAAAAAAGGGAAATTACCCTTTTAAGAAAGGAATTTAAGACATTCACTGACCCATCTTAATTGAACTCTTTGTAGATGCACCCCCTTGTGTGTGCTGCGATTTTTCTGACATTGATGAAACTTCTTTTATATTTATCTTTCTTTCCAATAGTCAAAAAACAAGGACATTAGTACATATAACATGTCTCCTTTGCCTTTACCATGTATTAACCTTTTTTTCTTAAAAAAATGGAAATTACATTCTTATCAGCATAGAATAGTTCCCACTCAAAATTAAGTAAAAAAAATCGCTTTTTCTATAATGATAATGAAGTTTTTAATTTAACAAAAAGGATTAAAAGATTATGATATGTTTCTTTTTTCGAATTAGTTTTTATTTTAATTTTTTTAAATATACCTTAATTAAGAGTGTTTTTTAATGGAAAATTTTAAAATTTTGAAGAAATTTGAAATGAAGGCATTTTCAAATACATCATTTTAAAATGCTTGTATTTGTAATTATTTTGTTTGGATAAATATTTAGAAGGAAATTTAGGCCATTGGAATTTCATGGTATAAAAATAATTATAAAAAATAATGATATTAAAAATAATGTTATGTATAAAAGATTACAATATAAATATTATTAGAATTGTAAAAGTATATAAATATTATTAATAATATAAAACATAAAATATACACAATAGCTAAATAAAATGATAATTTGCATTTTTTGAGTTTCGTATTTTATATCGGGCACGTGGGATAAAGTGAAAGGAGGTTTGGAGGAGCCTTGAAAAATCACAAAGTGCTATCATCATTTCTTTAAATTTCTTATAAATTGTGAAATTCTCCTTATTTTTAACCGAACAAGTAAATTTATTTTAAGACTTTTGAAAACCTTAACAGAAATGAAATTCGCCTCCAAATACTCCATCCCAACACACTTTAAATCTATTTTTCACCTGCTAATTCCAATCGTAAAGTAAATAATTTTCGATGTTGATTATCTAATTGCAAAAGTAATCTCATAAGCTTTCGCTTTTGCGTTTATTTTAAAAAATTGCAATCATGATATAATCTTTATTTATTAAACTCCAAATGCACAAATCTTCTAAAAAATAGATAATTGAAAATTTTCACTCACATAAATCAAATAATTTCTCAAAAAAATCATTTATGGAAAGGAATAAATCAAAGCATTATTGATGACATATTTTTCATGTAAGACGACAAAGTCACATTCCCATCAATCTTTTATGCACGTGTTTGGTTGATCATCTTTTCATTAAACAGGAGTATGTTTGGCCGGCCAGGAATATAGCACTCTGGAATTATGACATTACTAAAACACCTTTGCTTTTGTGTAAGACAATAGTAAGTAGTGACTTGTTATATTTGGTTGGTCAGGAATGTAATATTCTGGAATCATCACATTACTAAAATACCATTGCCTTTGTATAAGGCAATAGTAAGTAGTTACTTGTAATATGACTTTTAATTTTTTACTAATCACGTGCTAATTTTTTATTTTAAAAATATGTAATGTGATTGGCTCTCTACATTAGTATTTTTTTTAATTTAAAAACATTTTATTTTAATTATTGTAATAAAGAAAATGATATTAGTAGGCTAATATCTAGGGATACAACCAATGATAAATGAATTAATTATGTACAAGTGGATGTTTCCCACTTTTACCATAATTATAACTTACTTTTGGTCTTTGGATCTTCACATCTTGTTTACTTTGAACTGCATATATATATATATTCATGTATATTTTGACTGTTTTATATCCAGAACTTAATCTAGACTAATATCTTGGTGCTTTATATCTTGCTATAGAAGATGATAAGGTTACACATCGGCTTGAAATTTTTAGGTTTTTAATCTGGTTTTACATAGTTGCAGTCTTTGAAGTCAAGTGTGCTAGTGTCACTTGGTTGAACAAATAGATCATTCACTAATTTCAATAATCTTGTTTCCTAGGATGGATGATCGGTAGAAATTACTATGATCCATAAAGGGAACTTGCAAAAGAATTCCTGATTTTAATTAGATGAGGAAGAAAAGAAGCAAATAAACAAAAAATAAATTTATTTTGAATAATAATAATAATACTTGAAATAACACAGTTGTGATCCATCCCTCCTCTTTTCTTCCATATATACAGCATTGAAATCCCATTAGCTTGTGCTACCAGCCAACGATACAGGATCAACAGGCATGAAAATTATGGGGCGAAGTCTATCATTTCTTGCATGCAAAAGCAAAAGTATGAAAGATAATGCTAATCCAACAATTAATTTTTAAACCCATCAAACCCTTATTTCTTCTTCTATAGCCACAAGCACATCTAAAAACAATTAATTTCTAAACCCATAATTAAATACCAGAAACCCTTAATTTCAAAATCTTTCAACCATAATCAAACCCTAAAACCTTATTTCAAAATTTTAAGCCACAAACTCAAATTTCAAAACCCATAACCCTAAATCCAAGAATTGGCAAGCGACGGAAGAATAGATGAATTACATTTTCTTACCTCAATGGTGGCTTCTTCACGTGAGATACGGGGCTGAGATAACTTCTCGACGGATGAATGGAAAATTGATGGCTGTCAAAGAATAGGGCGCGAGGTTTGTTTTGTTTTAAAGGCTCGGTTTCTTTTGTTTTATTAAGGTCAACATAGTTAATAAAAAAAAATGTGAGGGGTGGAAAAGTTTTTGTTTTATTAAGGTTAACATAGTTAATAACAAAAAATGTGAGGGTTGGAAAAGTCATAATATTTACATTCTAGACGGAATGTTGTATAATGAAAAAAATAATTATGACATTATCTCTATATTATTCAATTTTAATATTGTAAATAATAATACATTATCGAATTTAAAATTTTTTTAAAATAAATAAAATAATATTATAATAAAAAATTATATTATTTCAAATAATGAAATACACTCCAAATCAAGCCTCCTAAGTGTTTTATTATGAGTTAGACTCCCTTTCGTTATTATTTAATATAATCTTAATCAATATTCGTAAATTTTATTTTATTTTTAATTTTAATAATTTATAAATAATATTAATAAATATATTACAAATAAAAATAATGAATGAAAACTTTTAACTCATTTATTACTCACTAGCACTAACTACGAAGCGTAAAAAAAATAGTGTAAAATAGTACATTCACTTATTGCACAATAATTACGCCTAAAACCTTCGGAACGGATTTTCCGAAACAATACCCTCCCGTTATCCAAAGTTCGTACTACAATCGTGGGCATTAACATACGTGGCATCATCTAATTAGAACAAAGTTCGGCCCGTTGCCTTTACAGTTTTCAGATCCGCGTTACGGCGCCGTCAAATTCCCCCGTTGCAGTTTCCTCGTCCTTCTTAAATGGATCACCGTCAGTCCATCACCCACGACCACCCCCTTTAAAACCGCAAAACAAAATCCTCGCCGTTCATCATTCAACTCGCTCATCATCGTCGTCGCCATTGTCATCATAAAAAACCGGAAAACGAGCACTCAAAACCAACAAAAAGGAATTGTCTCTCTCCGAAAAAAACGAAGGAAAAGAAATAAAGGTCAAGAAATTTTTATTTCTTTTCTCAATTATGAAGAGAAAGTGTAGAACAGTTGGAGAAATTGCAGTTATGAAGGTAGCTAACGTCGGAGTTCGAAGGCGAGCCATGGCGGCAACCGAAACAGTTAAGAAGAAAAGAAGAAGATTGAACGACGATGACAAAGAAGAAGCTGGATTTAAAGTAACTTCCTCAACGACGTCGTATATCCAGTTAAGAAGCCGGAGAATTTTGGTGGATCTTCATCGTCGTAATGAAAATCGGTGTTTGAGCCCTAGCTCGGGTCATGATGATGACGTCTCATGTTGTTCAAGCAATATCGGATCGAGCGAGAAAACGATTATGGAGTTGCCAGATCCGCGGGTGAATTTTGAATTTTTCTTTTTTTTTTTTTTTGAAAATTTTAAATAAACATTGTCTTTGTGAACTCTAGGAATTTCAATTTGTCCAGCTTTAATGGATTAAATTCGAGATTTTTTTTTTTAAAAAGTTGCAGGATGAGAGCATTGAAGTTGAAACCTCCACGCATTTTAGCTGCCGGGAAAGGTATGTAAAATTGTGTTTTTAATGATTATACATATAAATTTATTTATTTATTTACTTTGATATTTAAGTACTGTAACTTGCTTTGTCACGTCTCTGGAGTTCGAATTTCAAAAGAAGTCCAATAGCCGATGATTTATATTATTATTTTTTTGAATTTTTTAAATTCTCTTTCTTTATATGCTTCTCTCAAATTCTTTTGCTCTTCTTTGTATGTTCGGTGAGTTCAGCAGGAGAGAAACGAAGCCGTTGATAGAGCTCCGAGCAGAGCCAGAAGCCATGGATTCAAAGTCGAGGCCGTCAGCGACGAACTCTAGCCATAAATCAACGGTGGACAAGATGCCATCCAAAGCTGAACTGGAAGAATTCTTTGCTGCCGCTGAGAAAAAACTGCAAAATCAGTTTTCTGAAAAGTATGTTCATGCAAATTCTCTTAAAAACGAAAGAATTTCTTTCCTGCACCCGCTGTTATACTTTTTCTTGGCAACCAAATGGAAAATTTCAACCTAAAAAGAAAATTTTCGTTTTGGTTTCACTGTTTTTAGGTATAACTACGATTTTCTCAAGGACGAACCGTTGGAAGGACGTTACGAGTGGGTTCGATTAAAGCCATGAAGAAAAATCCAAAACCAAACACCCCCCCCCAAAAAAAAAAAAGAACGAAAATCCAAGGAGTAATTTATTTAAAAGAAGAAGAAAAAGATCAAACCAGGCGATTTCTCTTATCTTAGGTACTACTACTTAATTTAAAATTTAGTATCTTTTCTAGGGTTTTCTTTTATGCATAGGAATGAGAGGAAGAAGGAAGAAGCTGTTACCGAGAGAGGGAGGCGAGAATTCATCTTAGGAAAGAACGTTGGAAAAAAAAAATCTGTTACTGAATGACGAAATTATGTTTGGAGTAATATATTTTGCTAATTTCAGGAAATTTTTAGCTCCTACGTTTGCTTCATCTGCTAAACTGTCTGCTGCTACCGCCACTTTTCTCTTCCCTCTTTCTGGTACGCTTCACTGCTTCTATTCGTCAGTTGTAACACTGCCTCCGTGTCACATTTTGATTTTTCTTGGTCAATTTTTTTAATGTTAATTTTTTATTATTTTCTATTTATTATTGATAAAAATTAAAAAATATATATATTAAAATTTTGAATAAAATAGTTTTTAAATATATATTTTATAAAATTTAATTAATTAAAATATTTAAACTAATAAAAGTTAAAATTTAAAAAATTTGACCTAAACAATGTCAACATTTTAATTACGACAAAAAGATCTTTTTTCTTAAAGCCATAATTTTGAGATTGAAAAAAAATATATATCGCAGACGCCACAGCAGTTTCCCCATTCCCTCTACGCTTTACTGCTTCTATTCGTTAGTAGTAATTTTTTTGGTAAATAAATGTTATATATATATATATATATACATACAGTAACTTGACGTAGAAGAAAGATGACATATATTAAAATTGGAGTTATAAATTTGTTAAACTACTTATTAAAACTAAAACCCAGTTTCAATAATAAAAAAGAAATTCTTAGTAGCTTATTTAGCAATTTTTTTTTCATTAATTTAATTCATTAAAATTTGGTAATATTAACATTAAAGTCTTATTATTTGTCATTTTCTGTTTTTTTCCTATTATATTATTGTGATTTTTTAATTTGAATGTTATGAAAATATCATTGAATATAAATAATACGTTATGTGTCAAGATTTTAAACTTCAGTTCTTTATTTTAATACAACTAAACTTCGATTCTTTGATTATAATCTCTTAAAAATACACTATCATCATCTTAAAAAACTATTATTTTAATAAAAATTGTCATATATAAATTTAACAAAAAATTTTTTTTTCACCCATCTAAATAAATTAAGTGTGATAAAATCTAGTATATAATAATCATGATTATACTTAATTAAACAAAAAAATATTTATTAAAAAAGTTTCTTGCATGTAAGAACAATAAAAAAATTTATAAAATAATTGCATATAATATAGTAAACCTTCAATAATTAAGAATTGAGCACTTTTATGAAAATTCAATGATACTATAAAGTTTGCCACATATTTATAATTCGAATTTTTATATTTAAATTATAAATTCATTTTATATAAGAAAAACACTTTCCCTATTAAACTATAGAATAAGTCTATAATAAGATTAATCGGAAAAGACTCAACTGACACAATATGACAAGAAAGTTAAAATGGTGAATGCTATGGAGAAGTAGACCTTTGCCACCACTTTCTGGGACAATGGAATCACCTACCAAACTTATTCCATCTTTTTATATATTGTCATGTTATTTAGAGCTACTAATAAACAATTTTCACTCAAATCACATTATCTCTTATGCTGTCATGTCAAATAAATTAATTACCACCTAACACGATGTGGATTCTTTCCACCTTAATTAACATTTGCATGTGATTAAATTTTGGTGTTTTTAGCCACGTTATATAGAGGTAATAATAATATAAAATTTATCAATAATTATGTGATTTGTTAATAGAGTATTAAATTTTTAATTTCAATTATTAAATATTAAAATTTGTCAATTTTAACTATAAAAAAAAAACTTTGTTTTTGATATATTAGTAATCGAGTTTCTTTTTAAATTAAGAATTGAAATTAAAATATTGGAATAATATGACATTTTTTAAATTAATTTTTATTTTTCATTTATGTTATTCTACTAAGTGTATTTGTAAAATTTAAAAACTCTTTTTTCTTAAAATACCATTTCGTAATATAAATATAAATGTTAATTGTTATTAAGGGTAGTTAATTAAAATGAATATACTAGTTTTTTTAGGCAATAAAAACAAGGGCGAAGATCGATCCAAAAGGGTTATTAGTCAAATTCATAAGAACAATAACATTTTTTTTAACTAGATACCATTATTGTAAATCAAGTAAAATATGAAACAATACACTCTTAAGATTGTTGGAAAAAGTTAACTCAAATTAAATTGAGAACACTCAATCCTTATCATATATTATTTATATCAAAATTTGTCCATTCACTATATGAATGTTTTAAAAAAAGTGCTTTTTTTGAAAAGAGCATATGTAATTATATGTGTAATATTTTGTTAAAAAAGGGGATAATTTTTTAAATAATGTATTTTTTGTAAAAAAAAATAAACTGGCATGTATATTCTTATTTATGGTATTGCTTATTACTTAGATTTTTTTTTTTAATAAATTCAACAACTTAGTTAATAACATTAAATTAATTTTACTTCATCTATTTACACCTGGTTAATAGGTGTTAGTGAGATTGACACGTGTAAATCAGATGTTTATTTTATTTGGAGTTATTAGACAGCTGTAATCCAGTCAAATATTTTATATATAAAAATCTAACATGACGAAATCCAAATGACTTAATTTGTACCATAAGAATAACATTTTTCCTTGATCTACTAGTGGAATTAAAAGAAATTTAACATGTTAATATATATGAATGCTTTTCTAGATCAAAAAGTGGAGTTTAAAATGCAAAAACCAAGGAACTTGTTTTGTTCGCTTAAAACCACTGCATAAATTAGACAGTGTCGCCTCCATTTGTGGTTTTCATATTAAAGAAAACTCAATTATAATAATAATAAAAAAAAAAAAACTATATCTCTGACGACCCAAACATATAAATTCTAAATAAATTGAACTCCAAAGTAAACCTAGTAGATCTCCTCATGATTGGTCAAAGCGTCTAACTCAATAATAATTCAATAAGCTTGACCTGTATTAAATTGGATTTGTATAAGAGTTATTTTATTTGAGTTAATTTGATTCAAATCACTGTTTAATATAATAAAATTTAAATTTAAATTTTATATAAATATTAATAAAAAATATTATTTTAATATTATTTTAATTAATAAAATTGATTTTTGGACTAATCCAAACACGAACAAGGAAAGGGCGAAAGCAAACCATGACAATAGCTCACCGCGCACACCAGCGGCGGTGCCATCAACCAAGCCAAAATCCCAACAAGCGTATATCAAAGAAAAAGCCCATTAAAACTGCAATAGGCAATTCGACTCCATAAAAGGAAATTTAATGTTGGCATCCAAAGTTGGCGTCGCACCGCCTCTCAACACCCCACAGCCAGTAGTTTTTGGGCGGTTCCCCAGCTTACAGAGCCCTGCCACCCTCATCACCATTGTCTGCGTCAATGACAAAATCACTTTTACCATTAGTGAAAATTTTGTCTCATTGCTGTCACGAATGACAAATTTCACAGATCTACTACTTACACCTGCTCATTGCTGAGCTGCAAACCATTTTGTAAAAGAACAAAAGTAAATTGTATCATGGAGTTAAACAACGGCAGCTATTTTACTGTCTCGGCTTTTTTTAATTATCTATATTCATAATCGATATTTATCGAATTAATTTTAATAACATTTATAAAAACAATAATTATAATAAATTCGACATAACTGAAAATATATATGCAGCAGCGATTTAGATGCCTGCACAGTATTATTTACCAATTACCAATCTCATCTCTAGGTAAAAAAAAAAAGTGATAAAAGGTTCCATGGCAAAACAAATTAATCTTGCAGCTGCAAACCTGTCGCTGTAAAACTGTAAAATCACAGTAACAAAAAGTAGGTAAACATTTAATTGAACTCTGCGTTGCTCTGCTCATTCTTGTTCTCGCTGGGTTTGGGGTGAGAAAGGCATTTAATTTCTATTATATCACCTTCCCAGCATTACAATCATGATGGAGGAAGTGGGTTTTTCGCAAAAGAACAGCTCTTGGTGGAATGGAACCTTCGTAGAACGGGTTCTCGAGGAAGAAACCAATTAATCAGTGGGTGGAACAACTACTTTTCCGCTTCAAAGATGAAGCAAATTTATATATGTCGCTTAACGGACCAACAATGGGATGTCAACATCATCATAATGAACAGGAAAATAAGCATCTCTGACTCATGTTGGAATAGAGAAAAAAAAAGTGGAGCATTTCATCGGTATTTGTCTTAATTTCATTAGTTGTTTAGACTCCATCATCACAATATCATGGGATGGTAATGATGGGGGGGGGTGAGAACGGTGGCAGCCATTAATCCATCTTCATTAAGCTTAGCTCCCTAATTAAACACTTTTCTCTCTGAGAATATTATTTCCCATTCTCTCCTCGTCATTGTCTTCAATAATCTATCCTTTTAAGCGTCTTTAGGGTTTTAAAAGATGGAAGAAACTTGAAAAAGGAAAACCATGGAAGATTTAAAACTTGAAAAAGAGTCTTAAAAGCCGTTCTAATCGTGGAAGTTAGATGTTTCTTTGACTCAACATTTGCATAGATGAAATAAGCACATTGCGCATCCATAACACTAATTTTCCATAAATTTGACTTCAGAATCTCAGTTTGTTGCCATTTGAAGGTACCATTGAAGCATATCAGAGCAGATCAAGTTGGAGTAAACCAAAAGGGATAGCGCCATTAGATCAGATATGGCAGAGAGAGAATATCATATCACATAATCATCACTGGCCAAACAAAGCCAACAAGATATTAATTCAAATTATTTAACATAATAGAGATCAGCTACATGTTTAAAAGTCCTGCTGCAACATTCAATCCAGCATGTATAAAAATCATGCAAAACGTTGGTTTTTTAATTTATTTTTACAACTATGCAATCGATCACTCCCTTCAGCTGTAAGTGGGAACTTCTAGTAGCCGTACGTAGTTCTCTTCATCATCCTCATGAACTCATCCATATTTACCTCACCATCATCTGCATTTAGAATTGACATTGATTAACATGTTTGCTTGGACATAGATGGGATTTAACACGATGTTACTCAAATTCGGGTGTGAGTGTCGGATACGGATATGTTTAATTTTTTTCTAAAGTTTTTCCATGCAATTGAAGGGTCCATGCCTGGATATGCATCATGAGTGTTAGACATAGATACTTTAAGAAAATTGAAGAGTTTGAGCTACATAGATTTAACAAGTAAAGAAAACCAAGCCAACATTTATTTATATTTAATTGCCCCAGTGAATTTATGTTCTTCTCACGTAGCACAAAAATAACCTAGCAGAACAAGCCAATGGTGCACTAACATCGAAAGACGATTAACAAGATCTTGTAAGCTCGAAATTATTAGGAGATATCCAAATAAGGTTCAAGAAAGTAAATGTGAATGACATCGAAGTATACTATTGCCTGGAACAAAATTGAGAAGTCAAACATCATAGAATAATGTATCAAGATTCAAGAAGAAAGGTTAGCTTACGATCTCGGTCAGCTTCTTCAATCATGTCTTGAATATCTTTTTCAGAGAAGTGTTCACCAAGCTCCTTTGCAATGCGTTTAATGTCTTGGGCAGAAATCTTTCCCTGGATTCAAATGAAGGAAGAATCAATCTTCCACAGTCCACACACAGCTAACAGCATCAATTCTTCAAAAAAAAAAAAAAAGGGAAAGGACAGATCTTTACATTGTTATCTTGATCAATGATTTTGAATGCTTTCAGAAGCTCTTCTTTGGTGTCCCTCTCCCCAATCTTGGCAGTCATCATGTGCACAAATTCATCAAAATCAATGGCACCACTGCCATCCTTATCCACATCTGCAATCATTTGATTGATTTGCTGTTGCGACACAGTGGATCAAAACATAAGGAATCCAAGAAAAATCAACTTAATATGCTATCTATTACAGGATTTAAGACAAAAAAAAAGGATGGAAAGCATTTCAACAAGTATCCTCTGCTACAAAAATTACCTCTTCTGTCAGTTCGAAACCAAGAGCCCTGGAATGCTAAAACTATCAGTTCCAATGTGTTGATATCAATTAAAAAAACACTACTAACAAGCACGAAACATGAGACACAAAAACTTATACCTCATGGCAACATTCAGCTCTTTGGCATCAATGGTACCTGGCCAACAAATTCAAACTACGATTTCGTAAAACGCAAACCACATGTATCATAGATAACTCCCAAATTAACGAGTCATTCCATACCTGAGCCATCAGTGTCAAACAGTTCAAATGCTTCCTTAATCTCTTGCCTCTTCTGATGGCTTAATCCATGATGACGTCCCCTCGGCTTGTCCTTCCTCGACGCCCCTCTGTAAAGACTAGCCTGATGGAGTGATCAAACATTCATTAAAGACATAATCAAGACAATTCTAATTCCACAAAAGGTTTAAAACATCATCCCACTTAAATTTCCAATGTCATTTAGCAATAAACAAATCTGTTCAAGTTAAAGGATTCTTTGAATTACTAGGTTTTAATCCATGATTGCTTCGATTTCCTCAGACATTACTGCAAAAGCTTTTATTGCCATTTCTTGCTAATTCACATCTCATCCATTTTAGTTTATTACAAAACCCCAAATTTCAAATTTAATCCCAAATTAAATCTACCAACAGGAAGCAGTAAATTAAACGGCCAATACTTTCCAATTCAAAGTAATAGGGAAGACAAACATTCAGAAAATATCAAAAACCGAATCTTTAATAATAATAAAGATGAAGAAAGAGAATTATAATTATTGATTAAACAAAGGCAAAATTGAATCTAGAGATTAATACGAAGAACATACCATTGTTTACTCCGATGAGATTGAAACCCGTTCAAGAAAAGTCCCCCAACCTTCAAAGAACCGGAATCGAAGAGACTGCTTTGAAGATTTTAACTTTACCACCAAAAGGAGTAAAAAAAAAAAAAAAAAGAATCGATCTTTTACGCAGTTGTTTGATCTTTGTTGACTCTGGCAATAATCAATGGATAGGCCGATTCTTAACTCGACTTTAGACAAGCTACAGTGGGCTTTTATTCGGCCTTTTAAGGCCCATTTTGAACTAAGTTTTCTGAGTTGAATAAAACAATTCATATTCAAATTTAATCTAATTTAAACGAAATCTGCCGGATTGGATGGGCTGTCTGCCCTTCAACATGTCTAATGACCGACAAATCATATCGCATTAAATGTAAATAGTTTCGCTTTCAATTTCTGGGCTTTGAAAATTTTTAAGCATGGAACTCGAAGTTATAAACAATTCAGCATGTTACCAGTGACATTGGCCAATCAATAATTTTAAAAGTTTAAGTAAATAAAAAAATTTTAATAATTATATTTAAATTTTAACGTATTCTTTTCCGTTTAAATCAAAACGGATGATTAATAAATTTGTATATAAATTTAAATGTATAAAAAAATATAAACTAAAAAAAATTAGAGCAAAAATGTAAAATTCAACAAATATCAAGACATTGGATAAAAAAATATTAAAAAAATAATTATTATAAACTCGAGAGCTCTAATGCCATTTCTAATATAAGTTGATGATCAATTATTCTGAAAACTTTGACTAATAGAAAATAAACCAACTACCATATTTAAATTTTAATACGACCTTACACTAGCAACATGAGCAGTAGTTAATCGTCAAAGAGAGAGATTCTCCATCCAAACTCCATGTCAGTTCGAGGTGGTCACTCTTAATAATTTCTTCATCTTCTTCTTCTTCTTCTTCTTCTCCTTCTATAAAGAGTTTACTTAGGAAGTTGTCAACTAAGGTGACTCTTAATTTAGTTAAATAAGCAAGACATTGATGAATTCTAGAGTATGAATGGTTCAAGAATTGTAAATATATTTTTAATCATATCATATTTATTATAATTATGAATATAATAAATATTACATACTCAATAGCAACAAGTATTGAGTGTGAATATTGATGATAAAAAAGTTTAAAGTCATAAAATAACAACAATAACATCACATTACCATTGCTATTTAGATCACAACAAAAGTCTAACTTTAAAGAATTCAAGACTACCCTTAAACACAAAATCTTAATTAATTATCTTTACTTTTATTACTAAACAAAGGTCTAGTTTAGGTTCCATGCACTAGTAGATTAACAAACTAACAATAAATTAAAGAACAAAATATTTTAAAAAATAATAAAATATAAAGTTTAAGAAAAGAAGCTATACCTGGGAATAACCATTGGCCTGGTCTGATATGCAATGAGCCCCAAGAGGTCCCACTTTGATTTTAGTAAATATTGTAAATCAGGAGATAGAGTTCATGGTTAGGACAATTCCAAAGTCCAATTTAAAGATTAAAATTTATTGAATAATACTTATAATTAAATTTAAATAAATATTTTTATTTTTTAAATAATAATTTTACCTTGATTAATTTGAATTACATAATTTTCTGCCCAACCTGACTCAATACAAGTCAAGTTTCTCCAATGATGATCAAGCTTGGGTTAAGGTGAAGGATAAAACTGAAACAAATAATCTTTAATTATTATTGTTAATTGAAAAATAATATCATGGCTACTTGCATTGAAAATCCACAAGCAACAAGCGTGTGAACGTTGAATAAAACAAAAGATAGTTTGATCTCTCTAACTTATCTGATCACTTCACTCCAAATAATTACATCTACCTTTGAAATCTTTACGCAACCAAAATTTGCATATTTATAAATATCTATCTTGTTTAAGAACAATTTCTTTTCTTTTTTTTTGACTTTTTGCACAACTTTGGAACCAATTCAATCTTTCGTAGTTATAGAATTTTAATAATTCAGATATGATTTTTTTGGATACAACATGATAATTATATGATATAAATATAATATAAAAAAATAAAATATGATAAATATTAAAAAAATAATATAAATATAATATAAATATATAAATATATCAAAATTAACTGATCATGAATATTACTTTTTAGTCTAATTATTTTATGCATGGGAAACATAAATTTGGATATGCAAATTATTGCTATATTTAATTACAATTGCCCAAAGTTTTCCAATAAAATGATACTAATAAAAAGTTGGTGAAATTATGTATATATCTCATATTTGGGTTGAGTAGTTTGGCCGGCTTCTTCCGAACCAAAAGATTCTTAACGGGGATTTTATTAATATAGATTGAATTTGTTTAGCTCATATTACTATTACTTATTTAAACGAAAATAGTTTTTTTTTTTACTTTAAATTTAATTATAAAAATATAAATATTAATTTAAAAATAATTTTTTAAATAGTAAGTTAGTTTTTAAATCGAATTGGATTAGAGATGGGTAAAAGAAAATTTGAATTTGACTTAACTTAATTCTTGAATACTTCTAATCATATTTATAAATAAACAGATCTAATTATCATCATCTATGTATCAAAAATAAAATAATTGGATCAAATTTTTTTAATTGAAAAAATTGAACTTTACTCTTTCAATGAA
>JBBYHK010377313.1:0-23835 GCA_038382065.1 Adansonia grandidieri | reverse complement strand
TGATTATAAGGAAAATCATGGATAAAAAAGCTTTTCTTGCAAATCCAAAGCATCAATATCATGTATCCCAATATGGAAAACATGATTGTAGTCCCCATATCAAATAGAATGGAGATTGTTATGAGAATCTAAGATTGTCTCATTTCACGAAAGAACTTTGATTATAAGGAAAATGGTGGATAGAATAGCTTTTCTTGCACATCCAAAGTATCAATATTGTGTATCCTAATATGGAGAACATGATTGTAGTACCCATCACAAAAAGAATGGATATTATTATGAGATTGCAAGTTTGGCTAATTTGATGGACAAACTTTGATTATACGAAAAATAAGAAAACCTTTTCTTGCCTAACCAAAGCATCAATATCATGTATCCCAATGAGGTGAACATGATTATAGTGCTAAATAACAAAAAGCATGGAGATTGTTATGAGTACCCAAGTTTGTTTCATTTCACAGATGAATATTGATTATAAGGGAAATAGTGCAAAGAAAAGCTTTTCCCGTAAATCCAAAGATTCAATGTCGTGCATCCCAATAAGGAGAAGATGATTGTCGTGCCCAATAACCAAAAAAAATAGAGATTATTATGAGTATCCAAGTTTGTCTCATTTCATGGATGAACTTTGATTATAAGGAAAATAGTGGAAAGAAAAGCTTTTCCTATAAATCCAAAGCATTAATATCATGTATCCCAATAAGAAGAAAATGATTGCAGTGCTCGTAACAAAAAGAATGGAGATTATTATAAGTATCCAAGTTTATGTCATTTCATGGATGAACATTAATTATTAGGAAAATGGTGGAAAGAAAACATTTTCTTACCAAACTGAAGCATTAATATCGTGTATCCCAATGAGGAGAACATGATTGTAGTGCCTATAACAAAAAGAATAGAGATTATTATGAGTATTTTGGTTTCTCTCACTTCCTGAATGAACTTTAATAGTAAGGAAAATGATGGAAAAAAAAGCTTTCTTGCCAAATCAAAGCATCAATAACGTGTATCCTAAGGAGGTGAACATGATTGTAGTCCCCAATAACAAAAAGAATGGTGATTAATATGAGTGTCCAAGTTTGTCTCATTTCACGGATGAACTTTGATTATAAGGAAAATGGTGGAAAA
This sequence comes from Adansonia grandidieri, assembly GCA_038382065.1. Taxonomy (NCBI): domain Eukaryota; kingdom Viridiplantae; phylum Streptophyta; class Magnoliopsida; order Malvales; family Malvaceae; genus Adansonia; species Adansonia grandidieri. The sequence continues at coordinate 22,707 of JBBYHK010377313.1, read as the reverse complement.
GAAAGCTTCTCCTGCAAATCCAGAGCTTTAATGTCGTGTATCCCAATAAGGAGAACACGATTGTAGTGCGCATAACTAAAAGAATAGAGATTATTTCGAGTATCCAGGTTTGTCTCCTTTCATAGATAAGCTTTCATTATAAGGAAAACAGTGGAAAGAAAAGCATTGCCTGTAAATCCAAAGATTCAATGTCGTGTATCCCAATAAGGAGAAGATGATTGTCGTGCCCAACAACAAAAAAAATGTAGATTATTATGAGTATCCAAGTCTATCTTATTTCACGGATGAACCTTGATTATAAGGAAAATGGTGGAAAGAAAAGTTTTTCTTGCAAATCCGAAGCTTTAATATCATGTATCCTAATTAGGAGAACATATTGCAATGGCCATAACAAAAAGAGTGGAGATTATTATGAACATCCAAGTTTGTCTCAATTCACAGATGAACATTAATTATAAGAAAAATGATGGAAAGAAAACCTTTTCTTGCCAAACCAAAGAATCAATGTCATGTATCCCAATGAGGAGATCATGATTGTAATGCCCATGACAAAAAGAATAGAGATTATTATGAGTATCCACATTTCTCTCATTTCACGGATGAACTATAATAATAGGGAAAATGGTGGAAAGAAAAGCTTTTCTTATCAAATCAAAGCATCAATATCGTGTATCCCAAAGAGGTAAACATGATTGTAGTGCCCAATAACAAAAAGAATGGAGATTATTATGAGTATCCAAGATTATTTCATTTCACAGATGAACTTTAATAATAAGGAAAATAATGGAAGCAAAAGCTTTTCTTGCCAAATCAAAGCATTAATATCGTGTATCCCAATGCAGTGAACATGATTGTAGTGCCCAATAACAAAAAGAATGGAGATTATTATGAGTACGCAAGTTTTTCTCATTCTATGGATGAACTTTGATTATAAGGAAACTCATGGATAGAAAAGCTTTTCTTGTAAATCCAAAGCATCAATATCGTGTATTCCAATGAGGAGAACATGATTATAGTGCCGATAAGAAAAAAAATCAAGATTATTACAAGAATCTAGATTTAAGTCATTTCACGGATAAACTTCAATTATAAGAAAAATAGTGGAAAGGAAGAATTTTTTAGCAAATCTATAGTGCAATCTCATATATCCCAATATGGAGAACATGGATATAGTGCCCATTAACAAAAAGAATCGAGATTATTATGAGCATCTAAGTTTGTCTCATTTCATGGATGAATTTTAATTATAAGGAAAATGTTGGAAAAAAAAGCTTTTCTTGCAAATCCAAAGCATCAATATCATGTATCCCAATGTGGAGAACATGATTGTAGTCCCCATAACAAATAGAATGGAGATTGTTATGAGAATCCAAGATTGTCTCATTTCACGAAAGAACTTTGATTATAAGGAAAATGGCGGATAGAATAGCTTTTCTTGCAAATCCAAAGTATCAATATTGTGTATCCTAATATAAAGAACATGATTGTAGTGCCCAATCGCAAAAAGAATGGATATTATTATGAGATTCCAATTGATGGACAAACTTTGATTATATGAAAAATAAGAAAACCTTTTCTTGCCTAACCAAAGCATCAATATCATTTATCCCAATGAGGTGAACATGATTATAGTGCCCAATAACAAAAAGAATGGAAATTGTTACGAGTCACATATGAACATTAATTATAAGGGAAATAGTGTAAAGAAAAGCTTTTCCCGTAAATCCAAATATTCAATGCCGTGCATCTTAATAAGGAGAAGATGATTGTCGTGCCCAATAACAAAAAAAATGGAGATTATTATGAGTATCCAAGTTTGTCTTATTTCAGGAATAAACTTTGATTATAAGGAAAATAGTGGAAAGAAAAGCTTTTCCTACAAATCCAAAGCATTAATATCATGTATCCCAATATGGAGAACATGATTGCAGTGCCCCTAACAAAAAGAAAGGAGATTATTATGAGTATCCAAGTTTGTCTTATTTCATGGATGAACATTAATTATTAGGAAAATGGTGGAAGTAAAACCTTTTCTTGCCAAACCAAAGCATCAATATCGTGTATCCCAATAAGGAGAATATGATTGTAGTGCCTATAACAAAAAGAATAGAGATTATTACGAGTATTTAGGTTTCTCTCACTTCTCGTATAAACTTTAATAGTAAGCAACATGGTGGAAAGAAAAGCTTTTCTTGCCAAATCAAAGCATCAATATCATATATCCCAATGAGGTGACCACGATTGTAGTGCCCAATAACAGAAAGAATACAGTTTATTATGAGTATCCAAGCTTGTCTTATTTCATGGATGAACTTTAACAATAAGGAAAATGATGGAGAAAAAAGCTTTTCTTGCCAAGTCAAAGCATTAATATCGTGTATCCCAATGTAGTGAACATGATTGTAGTGCCTAATAACAGAAAGAATGGAGATTGTTACGAGTATCCAAGTTTGTCTCATTCCACTGATGAACTTTGATTATAAGGAAAATGGTGGAAAGAAAAGCTTTTCTTGCAAATTCAATGCATCAATATCATGTATCCCAATGAGGAGAACATGACTGTAGTGCTCAAAAAAAACTGAATCGAAGTGCTCATTAACCAAAAAAAATTGAGATTATTACGAGTATCCAAGTTTGTCTCATTTCGAAAATGAATTTTAATTATAAGGAAAATGGTGGAAAGAAAAGCTATTTTTGCAAATCTAAAGCATCAATGTCATGTATCCCAATGCCAAGAACATGATTGTAGTGCCCATAAAAAAAGAATAGAGATTATTACAAGTATCCAAGTTTGTGTCATTTCATGGATGAACTTTGATTATAAGGAAAATGGTAGAAAGAAAAGCTTTTCCTGCAAATCCAAAGCTTTAATATCATGTATCCCAATGAGGAGAACATGATTGTAGTGGCTCCAACAAAAAAAATGGAGATTATTACGAGTATCCAAGTTTGTCTCATTTCACTGATGAACTTTGGTTATAAAAAAAATGGTGGAAAGGAACGCTTTTATTGCAAATCCAAAGCATCAATGTCATGTATCCCAATGCGGAGAACACAATTACAGTGCCCATAACAAAAAGAATGGAGATTATTATGGGTATCTAAGTTTGTCTTATTTAATGGACAAACTTTGATTATAAAGAAAATAGTGGAAAGAAAACCTTTTCCTATAAATCTAAAGCATCAATGTTGTGTATCCCAAAGAGGAGAACATGATTGTAGTGCCTATAACAAAATGAATGGAGATTATTAAGGGTATCCATGATTGTCTTCTTTCATGGATGAACATTAATTAGAGAAAGAAAAGCTTTTCTAGCCAAATCAAGGCATCAATATCATGTATCCCAATGCAGTGAACATGATTATAGTTACCCAATAACAAAAAAAATGGAGATTGTTATGAGTATCCAAGTTTGTCTCATTTCACGGATGACCTTTGATTATAAGGAACATGATGAAAAAAAAAAGCTTTTCCTACAAATCCAAAGCTTTAATGTCATGTATCCCAATAAGGAGAATGTGATTGTGGTGTAATGTGATTATGGTGTACATAAGAAAAAGGATGGAGATTATTACGAGCATCGAATTTTGTCTCAGTTCACGAATGAATTTTGATTTTAAGGAAAAAGGTGGAAAAAAAACCTTACCCAGCAAATCCAAAGCATCAACGTCGTGCATCCTAATGCAGAGAACATGATTGTAGTGCCCATAAGAAAAAAAATGAAGATTTTTATGAGTTTCCAAGTTTCTCTCATTTTGCAGATGAACATTAATAATAAAGAAAATGGTGGAAAGAAAAGCTTTTCTTGGCAAATCAAAGCATCAATATCGAGTATCCCAATGGGGTGAATATGATTGTAGTGCCTAATAACAAAAAGAATGGGGATTATTCGAGTGTCCAAGTTTGTCTTATTTCATAGATGAACTTTCATTATAAGCAAAATGTTTGAAAGAAAAGCTTTTCCTACAAATCCAAAGCATAAATATCGTGCATCCCAATGCAAAAAATAGGATTGTAGTGCCCATACAAAATGAATAGAGATTATTATGAGTATCCAAGTTTGTCTCATTTCATGGATAAACTTTGATTATAGGGAAAATGGTGGAAAAAAAGCTTTTCCTGCAAATCCAAAGCTTTAATATCATGTATCCTAAGGAGCAGAACATGATTATAGTGGTTGTAACAAAAAGAATGGAGATTATTATGAGTATCCAAGTTTGTCTCATTTCATAGATGAACATTGGTTATAAGAAAAATGGTGGAAAGAAATGCTTTTGTTGCAAATCCAAAGCATCAATGTCATGTATCCCAATAAGGAGAACATGATTGTAGTGCCCATACCAAAAAGAGTAGAGATTATTATGAGTATCCAAGTTTATTTCATCTCATAGATAAACTTTCATTATAAGGAAGATGGTTGAAAGAAAAGCTTTTCTTGCAAATCCAAAGCATTAATGTCGTGTATCCCAATGCAGAGAACATGATTGTAGTGCCCATAAAAAAAATAGAGATTATTATAAGTATCCAAGTTTGTCTCATTTCATGGACGAACTTTGATTATAAGGAAAATGGTGGAAAAAAAAGCTTTTCCTACTAATCCGAAGCTTTAATATCATGTATCCCAATAAGGAGAATAGGATTGTAGTGCCTATAACAAAAGGAATGGAGATTATTACAAGCATCCTAGTTTATCTCATTTCATGGATAAACTTTAATAATAAGGAAAATGGTAGAGAGAAAAGCTTTTCTTGCCAAATCAAAGCATCAATATTGTGTATCCCAATGTGGAGAACATGATTGCAGTGCCCATAACAACTAGAATGGAGATAATTATGAGAATCGAAGATTGACTCATTTCACAGATAAACTTTGATTGTAAGGAAAATGGCCAAAAGAAAAGCTTCTTTTGCAAATCCAAAGCATCAATATCATGTATCCTAATATGGAAAACATGATTGTAATGTCTAATCACAAAAAGAATAGAGATTATTTTGAGAATCCAAGTTTGACTCATTTGATGGATAAACTTTAATTATAAGGAAAATAGTGAAAAGAAACTTTTTCTTGCCAATCCAAAGCATGAATATCTTGTACCCTAATATGGAGAACATGATTGTAGTGCCCATAACAAAAAGAATGGAGTTTATAATGAGTATTGAAGTTGGTCTCATTTCATGAATGAATTTTTATTATAAGGAAAATGGCAGAAAGAAAAGCTTTTTTGCAAATCCAAAGCATTAATGTTGTGCATCCCAATATGGAGAACATGATTGTAGTGCCAATAACAAAAAGAATGGAGATTATTATGAGAATCCAAGTTTGACTCATTTCACGAATGAACTTTGATTACAAGAAAAATAGTGGAAAGAAAACTTTTCTTGCAAATCTAAAGCATGAATATCTTGTACCCCATTATGGAGAACATGATTGTAGTGCCCATAACAAAAAGAATGGAGATTATAATGAGTATCGAAGTTTATTTTATTTCATGAATGAAATTTAATTATACAAAAAGTAGTGGAAAGAAAAGCTTTTCTTGCCAAACCAAAGCATCAATATCACGTATCCCAATGAGGAGAACAGGATTGTAGTGCCTCTAGCAAAAAGAATGGAGATTATTACAAGTATTTAAGTTTGTATCATTTCATGGGTGAACTTTGATTTTAAGGGAAATGGTGGAAAGAAAAGCCTTTCTTGCAAATCCAAAGCATTAATATCATGCATCCCAATATGGAGAACATGATTGTAGTGCCCAATCACAAAAAGAATGGAGATTACTATAAAAATCCAAATTTGGCTTATTTGATGGATAAACTCTGATTATAAGAAAAATAGTGAAAAAAAAACTTTTTCTTACCAAACTAAAGCATCAATATTATGCATCCCAATGAGGAGAACATGATCGTACTGCCTATAACAGAAAGAATGGGGATTATTACGAGTATCCAAGTTTGTCTCATTTCATGGATGAACTTTAGCAATAAGGAAAATGGTGGAAAGAAAAGCTTTTCTTGAGCAGCAATATCATGTATCCCAATGTGATGAACATGATTGTAGTGCCTAATAGCAAAAAGAATTGAGATTGTTATGAGTATCAAAGTTTATCTCATTTTATGAATTAACTTTGATTATGAGGAAAATGGCAAAAAGAAAAGCTTTTCCTATGAATCCAAAGCTTCAATGATGTGTATTCCAATGAGGAGAACATGATTGTAACGCCCAAAACAAAAAGGATGGAAATTATTACAAGTATCCAAGTTTATCTCATTTCACGGATGAACATTAATTAGAAGGAAAATAATGGAAAGAAATGCTTTTCTTGGAAATCAAAAGCATCAATATCGTCTATCCCAATATGGAGAACATGACTGTAGTGCCTACTAACAAAAAGAATCAAGATTATTATGAGTATCCAAGTTTGTCTCATTTCATGGATGAACTTTGATTATAAGGAAAACAGTGGAAAGAAAAGCTTTTCTTGTAAATCCAAAGCATCAATATCCTGTATTCCAATATGGAGAGTATGATTGTAGTACCCATTACCAAAAAGAATTAAGATTATTACGAGTATCCAAGTTTGTCTAATTTGATGGATAAACTTTGATTATAAGGAAAATGGTGGAAAGAAATACTTTTCTTGCAAATCTAAAGCATCAATATCATGTATCCCAATATGGAGAACATGATTGTAGTGCCCATTAACAAGAAGGATCAAAATTATTAAGAGTATCTATGTTTGTCTCATTTTGCAGTTGAACTTTGATTATAAGGAAAATGGTAGAAAGAAAAGCATTTCTAGCAAATCCAAAGTATCAATATCATGTATCCCAATGTGGAGAACATGGAGTGCCCATCAACAAAAAGAACCAAGATTATTACGGGTATCCAAGTTTGTCTCATTTCAAGGATGAACTTTGATTTTAAGGAAAATGGTGGAAAGAAAAGCTTTTCCTGCCAAATCAAAGCATCAATGTTGTGTATCCCAATGCAAAGAACATGATTGTAGTGCCCATAACAAAAAGAATGGAGATTATTACTAGTATCCAAGTTTGTCTCATTTCACAGATGAATTTTGACTATAAGGAAAAATGATGAAAAGAAAAGCTTTTCTAGAAAATCCAAAGTATCAATATCATATATCCCAATGTGGAGAACATGGTTGTAGTGCCCATTAACAAAAAGAATAGAGATTATTATAAGTATCTAAGTTTGTCTCATTTCACAGATGAACTTTGATTATAAAGAAAATAGTGGAAAGAAAAGCTTTTCTAGCAAATCCAAAGTATCAATACCATATATCCCAATGTGGAGAACATGTTCGTAGTGCCCATTAAAAAAAATCGAGATTATTATGAGTATCCAAGTTTGTCTTATTTCACGGATGAACCTTAATAATAAGGAAAATGGTGGAAAGAAAAGCTTTCTTGTCGAATCAAAGCATTAATATCATGTATCCTAATGCGGTGAACATGATTATAGTGCCCATCAACAAAAAAATCGAGATTATTATGAGTATCAAAGTTTGTCTTAATTCATAGATGAATTTTGATTATAAGGAAAATGGTAGAAAGAAATGCTTTTCTTGCAAATGAAAAGCATCAATATCATGTATTCCAATGTAGAGGACATGATTATAGTGCCTAATAACAAAAAGAATGGAGATTACTACGAGTATTCAAGATTGCCTGATTTCACGAATGAACTTTGATTACAAGGAAAATGGTGGAAAGAAAAGCTTTTCTAGCAAATCCAAAGTATCAATGTCATGTATCCCAATGTGGAGAATATGGTTGTAGTGCCCATTAACAAAAAGAATGGAGATTATTATGAGTATCCAAGTTTATCTCATTTCACAAATAAACTTTGAGTATAAGGAAAATGGTGGAAAGAAAAGCTTTTCTAGCAAATCCAAAGCATCAATGTCATGTATCCCAATGCGAAGATCATGATTGTAGTGTCCATAACAAAAAGAATGGAGATTATTACCACTATCCAAGTTTGTCTCATTTCACAGATAAACATTGATTATAAGGAAAATGGTGAAAAGAAAAGCTTTTGTAGCAAATCCAAAGTATCAATATCATGTATCCCAATGTGGAAAACATGGTTGTAGTGCCATTAACAAAAAGAATCAAGATTATTACGGGTATGGGCATTTCTCTCATTTCATGGATGAATTTTGATTTTAAGGAAAATGGTGGAAAAAAAAGCTTTTCTAGTAAATCCAAAGTATCAACATTGTGTATTCCAATGTGGAGAACATGATTGTTATCCCCAATCACAAAAAGAATAGAGATTATTACGAGTATCCAAGTTTGTCTCATTTCACGGATGAACATTAATTATAAGGAAAATGCAGAAAAAAATGCTTTTCTTGCAAATTAAAGCATCAATATTGTGTATCCCATTGCTGTCAACATGATTGTAGTGCCCAATAATAAAAAGAATGAAGATTATTCGAGGATCTAAGTTTATCTAATTTCATGGATAAACTTTTATTATAAGGAAAACAGTGGAAAGAAATGCTTTTCCTGTAATCCAAAGCATCAATATCGTTGATCCCAATACAGAGAACATGATTTGGTGCCATAACAAAAAGAATGGAGAATGTTACTAGTATCCAAGTTTGTCTTATTTCACAGATGAACTTTGATTATAAGGACAATGGTGGAAAGAAAACCTTTTCTTGCCAAACCAAAGCATCAATCTCCTATATCCAAATGAGGAGAACATGATTGTTGTACCCATAAAAAAATGGAGATTGTTACGAGTGTCCAAGCTTACATCATTCCACGAATAAACTTTAATAATAGGGAAAATGGTGGAAAGAAAAGCTTTTCCTACAAAATCAAAGCATTAATATCGTGTATCCTAATGCAGAGAACATGATTAAATGCCCAATAGCAAAAAAAAAATAGAGATTATTACGAGTGTCTAATTTGTCTTATTCACGGATAAACTCTGATTGTAAGGAAAACGGTGGATCCTTGCATCAATGTCATGTCTCCCATGTGACAAAGTACCTTGGGGTGGATCCTCGCAGATCTATTGGTGAGTATGACTTAAAATGTTTTCCTGACTTGGAAATGTGTTCTTGATCGAGACTTTTCTTTTGGAATGTGATGAGAATGAGAATGTACGAATTCTCAACTTGTGATACAGTGAAAGGGACCATAAGATGAATCGCTCCTCTTAATGGTCTCGGATAACCATCATGACATGGCCAATGCATAGAGTCACCACCAATCATTTAGGGCTAGGCATGACTGGATGCCTATTGTTTGAGTTACGAAACTCAAAACATTGATCCTATGGTCTACATAGTACAAAGATTCGTTGTTGGGTTTGGGACTTGGTTATGCACGATGAGGTATGAACCTCTTCGCGACGCTTGAAATTGGTACCTTACTAGCTATGTCCTATCTCGGTTTTGATTCTTTCGATCTTAACTCATCACTATTTTGATATAACACCCTTTTAATGCATGAATTTTATAGAAATACAAATCCAGGTTTTGATGAAAGGATTTAATCTCATATATACCTCGAAAAGATGGGGAATATAGAGATTTTCACTAAAAATGACCTTTGGATTTTACTTTGAAAATGAAATGTTCCACTTTGGGCATTGGAGAGATACCTACGTGGAACATTACCTTTAATTTTATTTAAAACGATTTGAAAACATGAATACAAATAATCATCATAAGAAATCATGTTAGTAAGGTAATAAATAAAGTAACATAACATTGATCATTCAATGCAGTGATAAAGAAAAGGGATGGACTATTGGAATTTATCTCACAATTGGCATCAATTATCTAGGAATAATCGAATTGATAATTTTCAAGATACATCTGGGTTTCTTGATTAAACGAGGTTTGTTTGATATATTCATGGAAATCCAAGAAGGCGAAAAAAGATTAATTATCATTGAAAGATAGGGTTAGAGTATCCCCTTTGAAAGATAGGGTTGGAGTATCCCATAGATGACAAATAATTTCGACATATAAGGATTTTAAATCTTGATAATTTTGAAAATAAGGGTTGGAGTATCCCCTCGAAAGGTCAGGGTTAGAGTATCTCCGTGGATGATAAATCATTTTGACAAAGGAAGATTTTTTAACCTCGATAATTTTGAATAGCAGGGTTGGAGTATCCCCTTAGAAGGTTAAGGTTAGAGTATCCCTAAAAGTGACATGTCTGACACTCTTTAGGGAAGTCAAGTTGGAAAACTTAAATTGACAAAACTTTGTTATTTAGAAAACTAGTGAGCATTTTAATAACTTTTGGCAAAAAAAATTATTGTGAATGAGGATGGTAAAGATGTAAAGTATGTTTGTGCCTTGTTACAAGCTTGTGGGAGGTTAAAGCATGTTCTTAAGGCTAATCGAGGTGCTATGGTGATATTCGAATGTCTCGAGATGAAGCTCGAGAAAATAACTTAATTTTGACCATAACCAAAAACAGGGGATAACATCATGCTATCCCACTTCTCAAATTTATTCCAAATTGGTTTGAAGGCTTTAGAGGGTGGATAAGACACTGTTAGAAATGTAACTCGATAAGGGTCAATCTAAAAGTGTTCCCAATTTCCCAAAAAGTCACTTTCTAGGGAAATAAATTTTCAAGTTTGGATTGATCATGCTGCTGGCAGAGCATGCGAGGGACAAGGTATGTCAAAATTTAAAAAATCATCCCAGACGCATTTGGTATTGAAAAATTGCAAGCATACCTTTTTGAAAAGGGAATTTCATAATTTATTAGGAAAAAATATTTGAAAAATTTGGAAAAATCATTTAGTGGGTTTGAATGGCCCAACTAGAATACATGTTTGGATTCTAGAGGTTCTAGACAGTTTAGATTTGAAAAATCATAACTCTCTCATCCAGGATGACCTGAGGGTGAATAAGATATCGTTTTAAAGATAATTCAATACATTTTGAGAGGAAAATATCAAAAAATTCATGAAAAATCATTTAAGATTTTAAAGTGATTTTTCAATTTACAATAGTTGTGCTGCTAGTAGGGGACAAAGCAAAGCAGGGGATATTTCTTATTTTCTTTATGTTTACAGGTCCAAACTCTAGTCATTGACATTTGAATGTTCATCACTGAAGGGAAAGAGTGGCATAAGCATTAAGAACTTATTTGCACAGCCTCAGAGTAGTTTGGGATGATGAAATAGCCCGTTGATCACACCACTTAAGGTTTTGACTAAAAAACAAGGCACGAACATTTCAGGAATGAGTGCGAGGCCATTTTTTGTTGGAAAATTAAAAGATCTGGAAACTTAATTTTCCCCAAGATTTTTTTTGCTAACTTAAGAAAAATGCTATGTTCATGCTTGTTATAATTGGTTGAGGTTAACATGCTTGGCTTGGAGAGGCTTTGAAAATCAGTTTTTGATAGCCATCAAACATGCATTTTGAGACAGGGAAGACAACAAACATACAAGGGAATGGCACATAACATGAATGGGGATATTAACTTTACGAATGGTCTAGATAAAGAAAGTTTTATGCATTTTGACAAGAAAATGTTATGGATGCCAAAAATGACAATGATTCATGCAAGCTAATGTATAAATGTGCTTGAAATATGTTAGGCTAATGATTCATACATGGATTAAGGATAACAAGATGCATGGTTATGGTATAAAATGCATGAGCAAGAGCTATCAAACTAATAAGGATGAAATGAGGCATTTTTCACACCAAAAGGGCATTAAGGCATCAAAATCTTAAACTACCACAACCAAAAGCCACAATAATGCATGATAATACTAAAAGGGTGAGGGAAATATGGAGAGCTCACTAAAATGATGAAGAAGCTAAAAAACAAAAAATGAAAGTGATAAAGTAAGAAGTTATATCAATAAAACTTCACTTTTTGGCCAAATAATTGGAGTAGTAGAGATAGCTTGAATTGTCCTCTTTTCCTTATTGTTAATAAGCAAGAAAAAAGAGAGAAATAATGAGGTTTTGGTTCTAGTATGGATGAGGGTGATTTTTAGAACCTATAATGGTTGGGAATGAGTGTTTTGGGGTTATTTTTGGGTGGTGAGTGAAGAGCTACGGCATTTTGGTTTTCTTAATGTGGGAATGTGTTTTGGAAGCTAAAAATAAACTAGAATCTAACCTCTTTCAGATGAAATATAAGTCGTCTATTTGCACCATCATTTTGGAGCCAATTTAGAGGTGTTTTTGGTCATTTCTCGAAGGGGACAAAGTGATGTCAGCTTGGTGGCTATAGAGTGGCTGTAGGGAGCAACTTACTACCAATGTGATGGACATAGGGTGGCTTGTTTAATGCTAAAATGATTTTCTAGCAAATAGGGTGGCTGATGGTGATCTTAGTCAACAAACTAAGAAGTAGGGTGATCATGTGATATTGACCTTTTTGATCTAATTTAGACTCAAAAAAATATTTTGATTAGTTCAAAAGTCCAAATTAATAATTTGATATGGGTTTTGATCTTTTTTATGTAAAAAAAGAGTTAAAATCAAGTTTTTGATCAATGGTGGATGAGTAAAAAATGCTCAAACTATGGAAAATTAGTTCGGTTGCTAAAAAAATTAGCCCAAACAAAATAAGGTGTCTACAACTGCCCTTCCTTGATCATTGCTAAAAATTAAGAATAGGGCAAAGACAAATAGACACTATTTTTCCAGGGTGGAACGACGCTCCCTAGAACACCTGTAAAAAAAATTGTAATTAACTTCACTGTGATAAATGCAGTGTATTAGCAACGATCCTAATAGAGGTTTGAGTGAATTTTATAGGGTTTGCCTCCCTAGTAGGGTGTTAAGTTTTCTAAGGTTTGACCCTCTTAGGTGAGTACAAAGTAATGTGGATTTTTTATTTGGATGCCGCCAGCTTATGCAGGCTTTGATTAAACATCAGAGCCACCAGCTAGTGTGGCCTTTGATTCGAGTGCTGCCAGCTTGTGCGAAGTTTAACTTAGACTTAGGTGCCACCAGCTTGTGTGGGCTTTGAAAAGGTGCCACTGACTTGTGGACTTTGAAAATATGCCACTGACTTGTGGACTTGTGGGCTTTAAAATGATACCACTAACTTATGGGCTTTAAAAATGTGCCATTGACTTATGGGCTTTGAAGAGGTGCCACTAACTTATGGCTTTGAAAAGGTGCCACTGACTTATGGACTTGTGGGCTTTAAAAAGGTGCCACTAACTTGTGGGCTTTAAAAAGTCACCACTGACTTATAGGCTTTGAAAAGATGCCACTGACTTATGGGCTTTGAATAGGTGCCACTGACTTATGGGCTTTAAAGAGGTGCCACTGACTTGTAGGTTTTGAAAAGGGTGCCACTAACTTGTGGGCTTTGAAAGGGTGCCACTGACTTATGGGCTTGATATGGGTATGTTTGGCATCAGGTTGTTTACAGACAAGTTTATTGCCACTAGCTCGTATGGGCTTAAGAAGGTTTCTTGATAGGTGCCTCAAGAATAATGCTTGGTTTACGAAGCTCAGAGTTCTTACCAGGGACTCCTTGGAGGTTCAGTAAACCAGGCTTGGAGTGATATTGTAAAAATGATGATACATGATGGTAATGTGAATGTATGATGTGGAATCCTATCATGATTGCATTATTTGAAGTCTAATACGGGAGATAGTCATAGTTTTTCTTGTATGTTGTTCAAACTCTCATAGAGATGGCGATTCATCTTTGTTGCAACTATGGACTAGAATTTTGCCAATCCTACTAGGGATTGTAAGTTTCCCAGCTTCACTAGGGATACGACAAAAAATCTATTCTCAAGAATTTGGATTATTTCCTTTTTCAAGTTGGGAGGCTTAATCATTTTCCTGACAATTGGAAAGCATTGTCAATAATTTGGAGACTATTTGACTGATTAGGTTGATGTCTGTGGTGTTGATAGGATTCTGATAGAACGCATAGGTTGATTTTTGGTTAGTTTAAAATGGTTTTTTCTTGAGATATGGCTTGTGAAAGCAAGAAATTATTTGGTGTATGGTCATGTTGAGTTGGTGTCTAAATGCGAAAAGTCCATGATTTTGATGAACAAGGTGTGAGAAAAGTTTCCTGTGCTTTTCTTGTCATTTTAATGTAATATCAAGATGTCCTAATGCATATTTCAGTTAATTATCAAACATTATCAACTAAATGACAAGTGTAATTTGAATTGTATAGGGATTAAAAGAAGCAAGGCAATATTTATTCATGATAACAAAGAGATACAACATGGTATACTATTTGACAAACAAGTGATTCAGTGGCAATAAGTATGATCTTTTGGGTGGAAGATGCCTCTAACGATCATGACATGGATGTTCTTTAGGTGCTTTTCAAGATCTTTGTTAAACAATGAATGTGACTAGTATGAGATGATCTTTAGAAGATCCCTAGGATTGTTTCACTTTATTCTATAAGTGATCTCAGTCTATGCCCTATCAAAATTGATCTTCTCAAGTTGCCCTTGTGCATTTTCAACTGTGGTCAGGTTGGCTGCCTAGATGCCCTTTTCAAATTTTCTTCTGGACCCCTTTTGTTCTCTTTTGTTTTTTTTGTGTCATTATTTTTTTTTGTTTTTTTTTGTTTTCACTCTTTTTTTTTGTTTTTTTTTTCTTTTTTTTAAAGGATGCTTTTTCAAGTTTTTGTCCTCTATGTGTAATATTTCTTGACAGATCTGAGTTGATTGGGTTAGAAAAGACATTGCCATCCATTTTTGACAAGATTAAGGCCTGCTCAGAAAAGGCTTGCTACATGACATATGGTCTTTCCCAATTAGGAGTCCACTTGCCCCATGCATCTTTGTGAATTGGAAAGATCTTTTTCAATACCAATTCACCTGGGTGAAATTTTCATGGGTGCATCTTTTTGTCGTGGGCTCGGATCATGCGTCTTTGATAAATTTGACCATGATAGGTAGCTTTCATACATTTCTCCTTGATGAGGTTAAGCCGGTTGTATCTGTTCTTGACCCAATCAGCTTTTTCAAGTTTGGTTTCCATCAAGACCTTGAGAGAAGGGATCTTAACTTTGATAGGCAATACATCTTCCATCCCATAAACAAGAGAAAATGGGGTAGCACTGGTGGAAGTGCAAACTAAGGTCCGATAGGCATAAAGTGCAAAGAATAGCTTCTCATGCTAGTTTTTGTAAGTCTCGACCATTTTCTTAACTATTCTTTTAATGTTTTTGTTGGCTGCCTCAACTGTCTCATTCATTTTGGGTGATAAGGGACAGAATTATGATATTGGATCTTGAACTATAAACAGACCACTTACATCATTTTATTATTTAAATTGCTTAAGTTGTTTGTGATAATTTGGTTCGGAAGGCCATATCTGCAAATGATGTCCCGCTTGACAAAGTTACAGATGGTTGATCTAGTGACATTAACATATGAGGTAGCCTCCATCCATTTGGCGAAATAGTCAATTGCTACCAAGATAAAACGATGCTTATTGGAAACTTTAGGGGTGATTGGCCCGATCACGTCCATGCCCCACATAGAGAATAGCCAAGGGGCTATCGTGATACGAAGTGGTGCTGGACGGATATTGATCTTGTACATATAGATTTGACACTTATGGCATTTTTGGGCATAATTAATGCAGTCTCTCTAGAGGGTTAACCAGTAATAACCCGCTTTTATGATTTGCTTGGCCATGCAATGTCTATTAGCATGTGTGCCATAAATCCCTTCATGAATTTCTTCTAGGATCTTTTTGGCTTCAAGAGTGTCAATGCATCTGAGAAATACTTGATCGTAACTCCTTTTGTATAAAATTTTTCCATCGAGAACCAATCCCATAGCCAGACTTTTGCTAGTCTTTTTATTAATCTCGGTGCATGTTTAGGATATTGTTGATCTTTGATGTAACAAAGGACGTCATAGCACCATGATAGGCCATTCTTCTATTTTTTGACACTATAACAATAAACTGGAGTTGTGTAGATGCTTATCTAGATGGGAACAACGTTTGACTCTTGGTTAACTTTAAACATGGATGACAAAGTAGCCGAAGCATTAGCTATTTGGTTCTCTTCTCAAGGTAAGTGTCGAAAACTAATATCATCAAATTCTTTCTTGAGCTCTGCTATTAGCTTCCCATACTGCATCAGCTTGGCATCGCGAGTTTGCATTCCCCTTTCAATTGGTAGATGACTAGGGCCAAATCATTGAACACCTATAATATCTTGACATTCCTTTCAATGGCTGCTTGAAGCCCTATGACACAAGCTTCATATTCTGTGATATTATTTCTGCAATTAAAATTTAGCCTTACTGTGAATGGATAATGACTCCCATGAGGTGACATCAACATTGCCCTAATTCCATGTCCAAGAGTGTTTGATGCTCTATGAAAATACATATTCCAGGGTTGATCTTGGTTAGAGGCATCTTCGTCTTCAGAAATGCACATTAGATCTTTATCTGGAAAGTTAAAATTTAAGGTTTCATCATCATCCACTACTCGACTTGCCAAAAGGTCAGCTATCGTACTACCTTTGATGGCCTTTTGACTGACATTGGTAATATCATATTCAAAATGTAGGACTTACCATCTAGCTAGCCTTCCTGACAGTGCAGGGGCTTTGCATAGATACTTGATAGGATCAAGCCTTGCAATCAACCATGTGGTGTGATATAGCATGTACTACTTAAGTCTTCTAGCTGTCCACACTAAAGCACAGCATAACTTCTCAACTACAGAGTAATTGCACTCGTATTCCGTGAACTTATTGCTTAAGTAGTAGATTGCTTGTTCCTTCTTTCCTGACTCATCGTGCTACCCTAATACATAACCCATAGACTTGTCAAAGACTGCCAAGTAAAGGATTAAAGATCAACTAAGCACCGACAGTTCCAACACTAGTGGGCTTGACAGTTAATGTTTAACTTGTCAAAGGCTTCTTGACATGCCTTATTCCACTCTTCCAGATTTTGTTTGTGAAAGAGCCGAAAAATGGGGACGCATTTATCAGTGAGTTGGGATATGGATCTAGCAATGTAGTTCAGTCTCCTTAAAAAGCTTCTCACTTCCTTTTGGGTTTAAGGTGGTGGCATATCTTGAATGGCTTTGACTTTGTCTGGGTCAACTTCAATCCCTTTTTCACTAACCATAAAGCCTAGAACCTTACCCAAGTGACTCCAAAGGTACACTTGGCAGGATTCAATTTGAGTTGAAATTTTTGTAGCTGTTTAAAAAGTTTCTGAAGGTCTGTGACATGCTCATCCTCTTTCGTTAGCTTGACAATAGTGTTGTCAACATAGACCTCAATTTCTTTGTGCACCATGTCATGGAACAGGGCTAACATGGCCCTTTGATAGGTTGGCCTAGCATTTTTAATCCTAAAGGCATGACATTATAGCAAAATATCCCCTACATGGTTACAAAAGTTGTTTTCTCCATGTCTTTGGATGCCATCTTGATCTGGTTGTAGCCTGAGAATCCATCTATGAAGGAGAATAGAGAATTCTTGGCTGTGTTGTCTGTCAAAATGTTGATATGGGGTAGTAGGAAGTTATCCTTAGGACTAGCTCGATTCAAATCCCGATAATCAACACATATTCGCACTTTTCTATCTTTCTTTAGGATTGAGACTATATTGGCAACCCATTCTGGATATTTGGCTACTCCAATAAACCCTACATCAAACTGATTCTTGACTTCCTTTTTAATTTTAAGAAGTATTTTTGGCTTTATCCTCCTTAGCTTTTATCGGATCGATTTGCATCTAGACTTGATGGGAAGCATGTGGACCACTATATCAGTGTCTAATCCTGGCATGTCTTAATATGACCAAGTGAATACATCTCGATATTCTAGAGTAAGTCTATTAGCTTGGTCCTAGTTGTTGACTTTATTAAGGTTTCAATTTTAACCTCCTTTTAATCCTCTAGAGTACGTAGATTTATTACTTTCGTTGGGTTTTTATGGGGCATGATCTGCTTCCCCTCTTGCTCAACTAATCGTAAGAGGTCTGATGGTATGGAGCTCTCTTCGAAATCTTCTTCAAAGACAACTTTACTAGTGCAAATTGATTGTTCAAAATTGATCTTCAGCAACCCATTAAACACATCCATATCACTATCGTCAAGACACATGAAAGGGTAAAGAAATAAAAATTGCAAAAGGTACACACACAACCAAGGGTTTGGATAAAAATGAAGGAAAATGAGTAATAGAGACAAAAAGGTTGAAAAGTGATACAGAATATGGAATGATATATACAAAAGTCATTTCATTGATTATGTTTGATAAAAACTACCCCTTACATAGACACCTATCTGCCTTTGGGTGAGGGCAGGTAGGTTTTCATTTTTTTGACATTACATGAAAGGGATAGGAGAAGTGTAGGGGCTTCCGTCATGATCCTGTCATCAAAATTAGGTTTTAGTGGAAGGACACAAATTTTATTGCTTAGTATCTTGGAGATAAAGGCTGTTAAGTGCTATATTTAGGATGACCAAGACATCTTTAGCCTTTTGCTCTTCCGATTGGCTTAGATCAATTCGTCTTTCTAAACAAAATATCTTATGGAAAGACGAGAACATTATCGGCTTTAACTCCCCTTTTTGACCTAAGGATCATATCATCTCCTAGTTGCATATCCTCTTTTCTTGCTGCTTTTTTGAGTGCGCATTGGCCTTAAATCCTAAGCCTCTTTTGTTGGCTTGAGTGGTGACCGTAGAGCTTCGGCCCTCCCTTGTAGATTCTTACCAAGCCTTTTTCCAACATGGGAACCTTGACCAATAGTCATTTTCAAACCCAAGTGTGTACTCTTAGACAAGTAGAGCTCAACTATTGGCAATCTTTTTCCCATAAATATTACATTAATGAACTTGAAGGGTTGGAAGGATAACTCTAGTGCATCTTCATTAGGCTTTATGTAGACATCCTCAGTGAAAGCAATGGTGATCATTTGTTCTTCAGCTCCAATGGTGACTACTTTGTCATCTATCATAAATTTGAGCTTCTGATGGAGAGAGGATAAGACAGCTTCGGTGGAGTGTATCCATGGCCTTCTTAATAGGCAGTTGTACGAATGATTAATATCCATAACTTGAAGTTAACTTCATATGTATATGGGCCTATCTGAAGCTAGACTGTGATATTTCCAATTCCTTTATGGTATGTTCCATCAAAAGCTCAGACTATGGTGTGGCTACTATTGATGTTGGACTGATCGACAGGGAGTTTGCTTAATGTAGTCATAGGCTTAATATTAAAAGCTGACCCATTGTCTATGAGTACTTTAGGCAAAATTTATCCCTTGCAATGGGTAGTGATATGTAGAGCTTTATAATTGCCCCTGCCTCAAGGTGGAATCTCATCATCAGTGAAGAAGATATAATTATCGGCCATGATGTTGTTCACTAGCCAATCCAATTTATCTACAGAGATGTTTGGTGGCACATATGGTTCATTTAACACCTTCACTAATGCATTTCGATGAACCTCTGAATTAAGAATAGAGATAGCATAAAAATCTTTGCAGGTTGTTTGCTTAACTGGTTTACAATGCAGTACTCATTGTGCTTGATGAACTTGAGAAACTCCATGGCTTCTCTTTCACTTGCAGCTTCCTTAACTTTCTCAAGCTTAAAATTCTTTGCTTGGGCCTGAGCTATAGTGGTGCTTAGAGATACATTAACCTTCTGTTTCTTAAGCAGATGAAGCATAACACCTACTGCTATGTGTTAGGTGACTAACTCCTGACAGGTCCATTGCAATAGTTGAGGGAGTCAGTTCACTGATCATCACTACTTGATTCTTATATTTCCATGGGACAGCTCTATTACTCTTATACGGGAATGGTTTAGGTACTTCCGCAACTAACTTTGGTGTAAGTGTCGAAGAATTGACCTTGAGACTTGACTTGCCATAAAGAATGAGAGGTCAGTTTCACCTATAAGGTGGCTTCATGGTTTCATCTCCTATCATATTAATAGATTCAGCAGTAGCTGTGATTTCATGATAGAATTCTATCTGACCTTTGTTCATCATTCTTTGAACCATGGACCTAAACTCCTTGCATGTTTGTAGGGTATGACTTACAACTATATGGAAGTTACAAAAGTTGTCAGAATTGTCTTCCAATTTTTCTATTACGTTAAGCAACTTGATCTGAATCAATGCTTGCTAGACCAAAAACATTGGCATCCTTACATCCTTTATGCTTGCCTTTACTTTATATTTGTTCTTAATGTCAGTCATGTTTGCAACTGGCTTAATGTGGTTTGGTAAAAGATTGGCAACAACATTTGGTCCCTGGTTCATCCCGAACAGTAAGACTTTTGAGTTACTTAGATTTTGCACATTTCATTTGAAAGATATGCAGTTCTCAATGCCATACCCTGCTACCCCAACAGGGTATTCACAGTGGGCATTAGGGTTATACCATTATAGGTACGGTGGCTTCTTTTCTAGGACATAGATTAGAGCCACTAAATGGTTTTAAAGCAAGGTCTGGTAGAGCTTCTTATAGGTCATAGGGATGGGATCAAAATGTTGTTTTTGTTGATTTACACCTCGATTGCCAGGTGCATTATTGGTTGCTCGATTGGTACTTTGGTGACCTTGTGGAAGGTAGCTTTGTGGTGGGTTGGATGGGATTGCAAAGGATGGGTTGTAGGTTATGGCATTAATTGACTGAGGGGGTACGGTGATAGGGGGAGAATACAACGTGCTCGGGTAGTGAAGGTCAAGTATTTGATGCCATTTTGGCTGAGATAACCTAGCATAACTTATGCCATTAGCCTCTCCTTCCTTCTTTTTACTGGCAATAGGCTTCTTGCTTGATCCAGACATTTCCTCGACTGACATCCTAGCACTCTTAATGGCTGGGTCAATCATTTCTCTAGAGAGGACTAGGCTTACGAATTTTTTTTGTGGCATTTCCTATGAGCTTCTCGTAATAAGTAGCGCGTAAGGTGAAAATGAAAGTGCCTGTCATCTTTTTTTCTATAAAAAGAGGCTGGACTAGGGCTGTTTCCTCTTTCCATCTTTGGGTGCATTGCCTAAAACTTTTAGTGGATTTCTTCTCAAAATTTATCAGGAAAAGTCAATCCAGTGCCCAATCTGACATGTGCTGCTATTGATTTAGAAAAGGCCTTAGCCAGGTCAGCCCATGATTGGATTTTCACATTGTCTAGCTTGATATACAATCCAGCTGCTACCCCAATGAGGCTATTCTAGAAGCAATAGATGAGGAGTTTTTCATCTTGCTCATACCCGACCATCTTTCATAGGTACATTCAGACATGGACAGAAGGGTCAGTGGTTCCATTAAACTTTTTAAACTTCGGGACTTTGAACTTCTAGGGAATGACAAGGTTGGACACCAAAAACAGTGATTGCACGTCAAGAGCTCCAAACTTGTCACTCCTCTCGATAGCTTAAAAGCATTTTTCTAGTAGTTGGAATTTGTTCACTTCTTTCACAGTCATGGTAGACTTTTGACCTTCTATTTTCTCTAGTTTTTCATGGTCAAAGGTTATCAGATCTGCTTATGAGACTCCTGCATTCACTACTTGAGTGCCGAGAATGAATTGACCTAGGTAGATAACTAGCGGAGCTTGAGCAGTAGGTGTAGGAGTGGGCCATTGTTCTTGTCTAGTTTCCCTTTGGGCAGGTTCTGGATTATTGGAAAGGGGACTTTCAACATTGGGAGGATTATTCCTTATTTTAGCAATGCTAGCTTACCCTTTTTTTTCATAGAGGCGATCATTATTCTATAAGTTTTGCGATTTTATTTTGCATTTTGTATTGCTGACGAAGCATCTGGTTTTGTGATTCCTTAACCATTAACTCAAGTCGCTTAATACGAGCTTTATGATCACTCTCTATGATTTGCTTATAGCGTCGTGTGTTGTACCAGTCCACAACGTAAGGTTCTGTGTTCCTGATTGATCTTGAAATCCCTTGCACTTTTATGGCCTAATTACTGTATTTGACTTTTTAAAAATGTATTTATTGATGAGCGTTTATGATGCAATGGCAAGTTAAGATAATGAATGATTGATGCAAGTGCAATGGAAAATGGTGAAATTAAATGTGCATAAACATTGGAGATAATTGATTCTTAAAACAACTTCATTAATAGCATCATTCATAAAGTCACAAAAGGGTTTTTTTCTTTTACGACATGATTACATCTGAAAGTATCTAACATGATTACATTGTGTAATCACATGATCAAGAAAACCCAAAAGTCATTGCTCATGATCTCCAATAGTACGATGTCTCGCCTTATGGATTGAGCTGCTTTAATCATGTCATCCACCTCTTGTTAAGCCATTTGAACTTGTTCAGTAAGGTACTGATGTTGTTCTTGCTAGTTTAGATGTGCTTGGTCGATTATCGCTTGCCAATCTAGTTCACGTTGCACGAAAGCCCTAGTTAGTTCATTGAAATGACCTTGATGATCCTAAAGAGACTATTCTAACTCCTGGATTTTATGAATGAGGTTTTCATTTTCAACCCCGGTGGCTCTCGCAACTCGTATTTGGGCCTTGAGTTTTTGATTCCTTCTTTGGTAGGTGGAAGGAAGAGCAAGTGCCCTTGTGAACTTTTCTTTACTAGTTTTAACCTCTTCCTTTTGCTGATTTCACTCGCGATTGAAAATGGCAACTTTTGCTTCCCATTCGACTGATGTCTTGCCAATATGTTGGGACTTGTCAGCTTTTTGGAGTGTCACATAATCTTC
>JBBYHK010377202.1:0-23835 GCA_038382065.1 Adansonia grandidieri | reverse complement strand
GGAAAATGGTGAAAGAAAAGCTTTTCTTGCCAAACCAAAGCATCAGTATCGTGTATCCCAAAGTGAAAAACATGATTGTAGTGCCAATAACAAAAAGAATAGAGATTATAATGAGTATCCATGTTTATCCCATTTCACGAATGAACTTTAATTATAAGGAAAATGAAGGAAAAGCTTTTCTTGCAATTCCAAAGCAACAATATTATGTATCCCAATGTGGAGAACATGATTGTAGTGCCCATAACAAAAAGAATGGAGATTATTATGAGTATCCAAGTTTTTCTCCTTTCATGGTTGAACTTTGATTATAAGCAAAATCGTTGAAGGAAAAGTTTTTCTTACAAATCCAAAGCAGCAATATCGTGTATCCCAAAGTGGAGAACACGATTGTAGTGCCAATACTAAAAACAATGGAGATTATAGTGAGTATCTAAGTTTGTCTTAATTCAGGGATTAACTTTCATTATAAGGAAAATGGTGGAAAGAAAAGCTTTTCTTGCAAATCCAAAGCATCAATATTGTGTATCCCAATGTGGAGAATATGATTGTAGTGCCCATAACAAAAAAAATGGAGATTATTACTAGTATCCAAGTTTGTCTCTTTTCACGGATGAACTTTAGTTATAAGGAACATGGTGGAAGGAAAAGTTTTTGTTGTGAATCCAAAGCAGCAATATCATGCATCCCAATATGGAGAACATGATTGTAGTGCCAATACCAAAAACAGTGGAGATTATAATGAGTATCCAAGTTTGTCTCATGTCATGGATGAACTTTAATTATAAGGAAAATGGTGGTAAGAAAAGCTTTTCCTGCCAAATGAAAGCATCAATATTGTGTATCCCAATGTGGCGAACATGATTGCAGTGCCAATAACAAATAGAATGGAGATTATAATGCGTATCCAAGTTTGTCTTATTTCACAGATGAACTTTAATTATAAGGAAAATGGTGAAAATAAAAACTTTTCTTGCCAAACCAAAGCATCAGTATTATGTATCCCAATGAGGAGAACTTGGTTGTAGTGCCAATGGTAGAAAGAATGGAGATAATAATGAGTATCCAAGTTTGTCTCATTTCATGGATGAACTTTAATTACAAGAAAAATGAAGGAAAGAAAAGCTTTTCTTGCAAACCCAAAGCACCAATATTATGTATCCCAATAAAGAGAACGTGATTATGTGCCAACACCAGAAAGAGTAGAGATTATAATGAGTATCCAAATTTATCTCATGCCAACTTTAATCACGTGATTGTACTACCCAAAACAAAAAGAATGGGGATTATTATGGGTATCCAAGTTTGTCTTATCTCACAGATGAACATTCGTTATGAGGAAAATAATGGAAAGAAAAGATTTTCCTGAAAATCCGAGGCATTAATATCGTGTATCCCAATGTGGAGAACATAATTGCAGTGCCAATAACAAAAAGAATGGAGATTATAATTAGTATCCAAGTTTGTTTCATTTCACAAATGAACCTTCGATATAAGGAAAATGGTAAAAGAAAAGCTTTTCTTGCCAAACCAAAGCATCAGTATCATGTATCGCAGTGTGGAAAACATGATTGTAGTGCTAATAACAAAAAGAATAGAGATTATAACGAGTATCCAAGTTTGTCCCATTTCATGGATGAACTTTAATTGTGAGGAAAATAAAGGAAAGAAAAGCTTTTCTTGCAAATCCAAACCATCAATATTATGTATCCCAATGCAGAGAACATGATTGTAGAGCCCATAACAAAAAGAATGGAGATTATTATGAGTATCCAAGTTTATCTCCTTTCATGGATGAACTTTGATTATAAGGAAAATGTTGGAAGGAAAACTTTTTCTTGCAAATCCAAAGCATCGAAATCGTGTATCCAAATGTGGAGAACATGATTGTAGTGCCAATACCAAAAAGAATAGAGATTATTATGAGTGTCCAAGTTTGATTCATTTCATGGATGAACTTTAATTATAAGGACAATAGTGGAAATAAAAGCTTTTCTTGCCAAACCAAAGCATCAATATCATGTATCCCAATGTGGAGAATATGACAGTAGTGCCAATAACAAAAAGAATGGAGATTATAATGAGTATCCAAGTTTGTCTCATTTCATGGATGAACATCGATTATAAAGAAAATGGATGAAATAAAAGTTTTTCTTGCAAATCCAAAGCATCAATATTGTCTATCCCAATGTGGAGAACTTGATTGTAGTGCCATAATAAAAAGACTGCAGATTATTATTAGTATCCAAGTTTGTCTCCCTTCGGGGATGAATTTTGATTATAAGGAAAATGGCGAAAGGAAAATTTTCTATTGCAAATCTGAAACAGCAATATCATGTATCCCAATGTTAAGAACATGATTGTAGTGCCAATACCACAAAGAATAGAGATTATAATGAGCATCCAAGTTTGTCTCATGTCACAGATGAACTTTAATCACGTGTTTGTAGTGCCCAAAAATAAAAAGAATAGGGATTATTATGGGTATCCAAGTTTGTCTCCTTTCATGGATGAACGTTAATTATAAGGAAAATGGTGGAAAGAAAAGCTTTTCTTGCAACTCCAAAGCATCAATATCGTGTATCCCAATGGGGAAAATATGACAGTAGTTCCAATAACAAAAAGAATGGAGATTATAATGAGTATCCAAGTTTGTCTCATTTCACGGATGAACATTGATTATAAAGAAAATGGAGGAAATAAAAGTTTTTCTTACAAATCTAGAGCATCAATATTTTCTATCCCAATGTGGAAAACTTGATTGTAGTGCCCATAACAAAAAGAATGGAGATTATTATTAGTATCTAAGTTTGTCTCCCTTCGAGGATGAATTTTGATTTTAAGGAAAATGGTGGAAGGAAAAGTTTCTCTTGCAAATCCAAAATAGTGATATCATGTATCTCAATGTGGAGAACGTGATTGTAATGCCAATACCAAAAAGAATGGAGATTATAATGAGCATCCAAGTTTGCCTCATGTCAAAGATAAACTTTAATCATGTGTTTGTAGTGCCCAAAAACAAAAAGAATGGGGCTTATTAAGGGTATCCAAGTTTGTCTCCTTTCACTGATGAATGTTAATTATAAGGAAAATGGTGGAAAGAAAAGTTTTTCTCGCAAATCCAAAGCATCAATATCGTGTATCCCAATGTGGAGAACATGATTATAGTGCCAATAACATAAAGAATGGAGATTATAATTAGTACCCAAGTTTGTTTCATTTCACAAATGAACATTAGTTATGAGGAAAATGGTGAAAGAAAAGTCTTTCTTGCCAAACCAAGCATCAATATTGTGTATCCCAATGTGGAAAACATGATTGTAGTCCCAATAATAAAAAGAATAAAGGTTATAATGAGTATCCAGGTTTATCCTATTTCACAGATGAACTTTAATTATGAGGAAAATGAAGGAAAGAAAAGTTTTTCTTGCAATTCCAAAGCATTAATTTTGTGTATCCCAATGTGGAGAACATGATTGTAGTGCCCATAACAAAAGGAATGGAGATTATTATGAGTACCCAAGTTTATCTCCTTTCACGGATGAACTTTGATTATAAGGAAAATGGGGGAAGGAAAAGTTTTTCTCGCAAATCCAAAGCAGCAATATCATGTATCCCAATGTGGAGAACATGATTCTAGTGCCAATACCAAAAACAATAGAGATTATAGTGAGTATTTAAGTTTGTCTCATTTTAGGGATAAACTTTCATTATAAAGAAAATGGTGGAAAGAAAAGCTTTTCTTGAAAATCCAAAGCATCAACATTATGTTTCCCAATGTAGAGAACATGATTGCAATGCCCATAACAAAAAGAATAGAGATTATTGCGAGTATCCAGGTTTGTCTCCTTTCACAGTTGAACTTTGATTATAAAGAAAATGGTGGGAGGAAAAGTTTTTCTTGCAAATCCAAAGCAGCAATATCATCTATCCCAATTTAGAGAACATGGTTGTAGTGCCAATACCAAAAACAATGGAGATTATAATGAGTATCCAAGTTTGTCTCATGTCACTGATGAACTTTAATTTTAAGGAAAATGATGGAAATAAAAGCTTTTCTTGCCAAACAAAAGCATCAATATTGTGTATCCCAATGTGGGAACATGATAACAGTGCCAATAACAAATAGAATGGAGATTATAATAAGTATCCAAGTTTGTCTCATTTCATAAATGAACTTTAATTATAAGGAAAATAGTGGAAAGAAAAGCTTTTCTTGCAAATCCAAAGAATCAATATTGTGTATCCCAATAAGGAGAACATGATTGTAGTGCCCATAACAAAAAGAATGGAGATTATTACGAGTATCCAAGTTTGTCCCATTTCACAAATGAACTTCAATAATAAGGAAAATGGTGGAAAAAAAAGCTTTTCTTGCTAAATCAAAACATCAATATCGTGTATCCTAATGAGGCGAACATGTCATGCCCAATAACAATAGAGTGGAGATTACCACAAGTATCAAAGTTTATTCCATATCACGGATGAAAATTAATTATAAGGAAAATGGTGGAAAGAATAGCTTTTCTTGCAAATCCAAAGCATCAAAGTCATGTATCCAGATGTGGAGAACATGATTGTAGTGCCAGTAACAAAAATAATGGAGATTATAATGAGTATGCAAGTTTGTCTCATTTCACAGATGAACTTTAAATATAAGGAAAATGGTGGAAAGAAAAACTTCTCTTGCCAAACCAAAGCATCAATATCATGTATCCCAAAGTAGGGAATAGATTGTAGTGCCAATAACAAAATGAGTGGAGATTATAATGACTATCCAATTTGTCTCATTTCATGGATGAACTTTAATTGTAAGAAAAATAGAGGAAAGAAAAGCTTTTCTTGCAAATCTAAAGCATCAATATTGTGTATCCCAATGAGGAAAGCATGATTTTAGTGCCAATGACAGAAAAAATAGAGATTATAATGAGTATCCTAGTTTGTCTCATTTCATGGATGAACTTTAATTATAAGGAATATGGTGAAAACAAAAGCTTTTCTTGCAAATCTAAGAATCAATATTGTGTATCCCAATGATGAGAAGATGATTGTAGTGCCAATGACATAAGGAATGGAGATTATAATGAGTA
The DNA here is from genome assembly GCA_038382065.1 of Adansonia grandidieri. Classification (NCBI taxonomy): domain Eukaryota; kingdom Viridiplantae; phylum Streptophyta; class Magnoliopsida; order Malvales; family Malvaceae; genus Adansonia; species Adansonia grandidieri. Next base: position 18,748 of record JBBYHK010377202.1, on the reverse strand, counting down.
CCCAAGATTGTCTCGATTCACATATGAACTTTAATTGTAAGGAAAATAGTGGAAAAAAAGCTTTTCTTGCAAATCTGAAGCATCAATATCGTGTATCACAATGTGGAGATCATGATTTTAGTGCCACCAACGAAAAAATGGCGGTTATTGTAAGTATCCAAGTTTGTATCATTTCATGGATGAACTTTGATTATAAGGAAAATGGTGGAGAAAAACGCTTTTCTTGCAAATCCAAAGTAGCAATATCGTGTATACCAATATGGAGAACATGATTGTAGTCCCAATAACCAAAAGAATGGAGGCTATAATGAGTATCCAAGTTTATATCATTTCACAAAAGAACTTTAATTATAAGTAAAATGGTGGAAAGAAAGCTTTTCTTGCAAATCCAAAGTGTCAATATCGTGTATCTATGTGGAAAACATGATTGTTGTGCCACTAACAAAAAGAATGGAGATTATAATGAGTATCCAAGTTTGTCTCATTTCACGGATGACCATCAATGGTAAGGAAAATGATGCAAAGAAAAGCTTTTCTTACAAATCCAAAGCATCAAAATCTTGTATCCCACTGTGGAGAACATGATTATAGTGCCCAATCACAAAAAGAATGGAGATTATTATGAGAATCCAAGTTCGACTTATTTGATGGATGAACTTTAATTGTAAGGAAAATGGTGGAAGGAAAACCTTTTCTTGCCAAGCCAAAGCATCAATATCATGTATCCCAATGAGGAGAACATGGTTGTAGTGCCCAATAATAAAAAAATGGAGATTATTACCAATTTTCAAGTTTGTCTCATTTTACAGACGAACATTAATTATAAGGAAAATGGTGAAAAGAAAAGCTTGTCTTGCAAATCCAAAGCATCAATATTGTGTTTCCCAATGTGGAGAACATGATTGTTGTGCTACTAACAGAAAGAATGAAGATTATTATGAGTATCCAAGTTTATCTCATTTCACGGATGAACATTAATTAAAAGGAAAGTGATGGAAGGAAAAGCTTTTCTTATAATTCCAAAGCATCAATATCGTGTATCCTAATGTGGAGCATATGATTGTAGTCCCCATTAAAAAAAGAATCGAGATTGTTACAAGTATCCAAGTTTATCTCATTTCACGGATGAGCATTAGTTATACAGAAAATGGTGGAATAAAAACCTTTTCTAGCAGATTCAAAGCTTTAATGTCGTGTATCCCAAAGTGGAGAACATGATTGTAGTGCCAAATCATAAAAAGTATGTAGATTATTACAAGAATCCAAGTTTGACTCATTTGATTAACAAACTTTAATTATAAGGAAAATGGAGGAAAGAAAAGTTTTTCTTGTGAATGTAAAGCATTAATGTCGTGTGTCCTAATAAGGAGAACATGATTGCTGTGCCAATAACTAAAAGATGGAGATTATTGCAAGTTTCCAAGTTTGTCTCATTTCACAGATGAACATTAATTATAAGGAAAATAGTGGAAAAAAAAGCTTTTCTTGCAAATCCAAAGCATTAATATCATGTATCCCAATGTGGAGAACATGATTGTAGTGCCAATAACAAAATGAATGAAGATTATAATGAGAATCCAAGTTTGTTTCATTTCACGATTGAATATTAATTATAAGGAAAATGGTGGAAAGAAAAACTTTTCTTGCAAATCCAAAGCATCAATAACGTGTATCCCAATGTGGAGAACATGATTGTGGAGCCAATAAAAAAAAGAATTGAGATTATAATGAGTATCCAAGTTTGTCTTATTTCATGGATGAACTTTAATTGTAGGGAAAATGGTGGAAAGAAAAACTTTTCTTGCCAAACCAAAGCATCAATATCGTGTATCCCAATGTGGAGAACATATTGTTGTGCCAATAACAAAAGAAATGGGGATTATATTGAGTATCCAAGTTTATCTTATTTCACAGATAAACTTTAATTATATGAAAAATGGTGGAATGAAAAAATTTTCTTGCAAATTTAAAGCATCAATATCATGTGTCCCAAAGTGAAGAACATGATTGTAGTGCCACTAAAAAAAAGAACAGAGATTATTATGGGAATCAAAGTTTAACTCATCTCATGGATAAACTTTGATCATAAGGAAAATGGTGGAAAAAAAACTTTTCCTGCAAATCCCAAGCATCAACATCATGTATTCTAATATGGAAAACATGATTATAGTGCCCTATCACAAAAGAAATGGAGATTATTATGAGAATCCAAGTTTATCTCATTTCACGAGTGCCACCAACTTATGTGGGCTTTAACTCAGTTTTGGGTGCCACTAGCTCTTGTGGACTTTGAAAAGTTACCACTGACTCATGGGCTCTAAAAAGTTGCCATTGACTCATGGGCTTTGAAAAGGTACCGCTGACTAGTGGGCTTTTGAAAAGGTGCCACTAACTTATAGGCTTTGAAGAGGGTGCCACTGACTTATGGGCTTTGAAAAGGGTGCCATTGACTTGTGGGCTCTTAAAAAGGGTGCCACTGACTTGTAGGCTTTGAAAAGGGTGCCATTGACTTGTGGGCTCTTAAAAAAGGTGCCACTGACTTATGGGTTTTGAAAAGGTGCCACTAACTTGTGGGCTTGATGAGGGTGCCATTAACTTGTGGGCTTTAAAGAGGTGCCACTGACTTATGGGCTTGATAAGGGTACCACTGACTTATGGGCTTTGAAAGGGTGCCACTGACTTGTGGGCTTTAAAAAGGTGCCATAACTTATGGGCTTTAAACGGGTGCAACTGACTTATGGGCTTTGAAGAGGTGCCACTAACTTATGGACTTTAAAGAGATGCCACTAACTTAACTAACTTGTAGGCTTTAAAGGGTGCCACAACTTATGGGCTTTAAAAAAGGTGCCATTGACTTATGGGTTTTGAAAAGGTGCCACTGACTTATGGGCTTTGAATAGGTTCCACTGACTTGTGGGCTTTGAAAATGTGCCACTGACTTGTGGGCTTTAAAAAAAGTGCCATAACTTATGGGCTTTGAAGGGGTGCCACTGACTTGTGGGCTTTGAAGAGGTGCCACTAACTTATGGGCTTTGAAGAGATGCCACTGACTTGACTGACTTATGGGCTTTAAAGGGTGCCACTAACTTGTAGGCTTTAAAAAAAGTGCCATTGACTTGTGGGCTTTAAAAAGGGTGCCACTGACTTATAGGCTTTGAAAAGGGTGCCACTGACTTATGGGCTTTGAAAAAGATGCCACTGACTTATGGGCTTTGAATGGGTGCCACTAACTTATGGCTTTAAAGGGTGCCACTGACTTATGGGCTTTGAAGGGGTGCCACTGACTTGTAGGCTTTAAAAGGTGCCACTGACTTATGGGCTTTGAAAAGTGTGCGACTAACTTGTGGGCTTTAAAAGGGTGCCACTAACTTGTAGGCTTTGAAAAGGGTGCCACTAACTTATGGGCTTTGAAGAGGTGACACTGACTTGTGGGCTTGATGTGGGTATGATTGGCATCATGTTGTTTGCAGACATGTTTGTTGCCACTAGCTCGTATGGGCTTAAGAAGGTTTCTTAATAGTTGCCTCTTGAATAATGCTTGGTTTACGAAGCTCGAAGTTCTTACCAGGGACTCCTTAGAGGTTTGGTGAACCTAGTTTTAACTAACTTTGCAAAAATCCTGATGTGTGATGGTAATGTGAATGCATGATATGGAATGCTGTCATGATAGCATGATGTGAAGTCTAATACGAGAGATAGCCATAATTATTTTTGTACATTATTCATAATCTTATAGGGATGGCAATTTGTCTTTTATGCAACTATAGATAGAAATTTTCCTAATCCCGCTGGGGATTATAGGTTGTCCCAGCTCCACTAGAGATATGATCGAAAATCTATTCTCAAGAATTTGGATTGTTACATTTCTTGATTTAGGAGGCTCAATCATTTTCCTAACAATTGGAAGGTGTTGTCAACTATTTAGAGACTATTTGACTGATTAGGTTGATGTCTCTAGTTTCAATAAGTCAATTTTTGGTTAGCTTAAAATGGTTTTTCTTGAGATATGGCTTGTGAAAGCAAGAAATGGTTTGGTGTATGGTCATGCCGAGTAGGTGTTTGGACACGAAAAGTGCATGATCTTGATGATTAGGGTGTGAGCAGAGTTCCCTATACTTTTCTTTTCCTTTCAATGTAATATCAAGATGTCTTGATGCATATTTTAGTTGATTATTAAACATTATTAACTAAATGACAAGTGCAATCTGAATTGTACAGGGGTTAAAAGAAACAAGGCAATATTTATTCATGACAACAAAAATATATAACTTGGTATATATTTCTTTGACAAACAAGTGATAGGGTAGCCAAAGAATGGTCTTTTGGGCAAAATATGCCTCTGATATTCATGATATGGATGTTCTTTAGGTGTTTTTCAAGATCTTTTTCGAATAATGAATGTGCCTAGCATGAGCTGATCTTTGGAAGATCCTTAGGATTGTTTCGCATTATCCTGTAGGTGCTCTCGATCCATGCCCCATCAAAATTGATCTTCTCAAGTCGCCTTTGTGGTTTTTAACTGTAGTTGGGTTGGTTACCCAGATGCCTTTTTTGGATTTTCATCTGGACCCCTTTTGGTTTTTTTTGTTTGTTTTCTATTTTATTTTTCTTTTTGTTTTGTTCTTTTTGTTTTTGTTTTTTTTATTTTTTTATTTTTTTATTTTTTTCCTTTTTTTTTGAAGAATGCTTTTTCAGGTTTTTGCCCTCTACGTGTAATATTTCTTAATGAAATCTGAGTTGACTAGGTTGGGCAAGGCATTACCGTTTGTTTCTGACAAGATTAGGGCCCCTACAGAGAAGGCTTGCTTCATGACATATGGTCCTTCCTAATTAGGGGTCCACTTACCCTGTGCATCATTGTGAATTGGGAGGATCTTTTTTAATACCAATTTGCCTGGTGAAATTGTCATGGGCACATCTTTTTATCATGGGCTCGGATCATGCATCTTTGATACTTTTGACCATGGCAGATGACTTTCATGCATTTTTCCTTAATAAGGTTAAGCAAGTTATATCTGTTCTTGACCCATTCAGTTTCTTCAAGTTTGCTTTCCATCAAGACTCTGAGAGAAAGGGTCTTGACTTTGATAGGCAATATAGCTTCCATCCCATAAACAAAAGAAAATAGGGTAGTGCTTATGGAAGTTCAAATTGAGGTCTGATAGGCATGAAGTGCAAAGGATAGCTTCTTAGCCAGTCTTTGTAAGTCTCAACCATTTTCTCAACTATTCTTTTAATGTTTTGATAGGCCACCTTGACTGCCCCATTCATCTTTAGGCAATAAGGATAAAATTATGATGCTAGATCTTGAACTGTGAGAGAGCTGATGGTATAGAGCTTTCTTCGAAACCTTCTTTAGGATCAACTTCACTAGCATAAATTGATAATTCAAAATCGATCTTCAAAGACCCATCGATGCCTCCATGTTACTATTATCAGGACACCTAAAAAGATGAAGAAATATACATTGCAAATGGCACACACACAACCCGAGGATTTGGATAAGAATAAAGGTAATAGAGTAATTGAGATAAAGAGATTGAAAAGTGATGTAGGCACACAATATAAGATGATATAAGCAAAATTCATTTCATTAATAATGTTTGATAAAAATACCTCTTACATAGAACACCTACCTACCTTTAGGCGAGGGCAGGTAGGTTTTCATTTCTTGACATTACAAGAAAGGGATAGGAAAAGTGTAAGGGCTTCCATCATGACCCTATCATCAAAATCAAGTCTTGGTGGAAAGATAAATTCTATGGTTAGTATTGATCATATTTGTAGCTGGCTCAATGTGGTTTGGTCAAGGATTGGCAACAACATTTGGTCCCTGGTTCATCCCGAACTATAAGACTTTTAAGTTGATTAAATTTTGCACATTTTGTTTGAAATACATATAGTTCACAATGTCATACCCTGCCACCCTAGCATGGTATTCACAGTGGGCATTAGGGTTGTACCATTGCAGGTATGGTGGCTTCTTTTCTGGGACAAAGATTGGGGCCACTAAATGATTTCAAAGCAAGGTTTAGTAAAGCTCCTTATAGGTCATATGGATAGGATCAAAATTTTGTCTTGGTTAATTTGCACCTTGATTGTCGGGTGCATTATTGGTTGTTCGATTGGCATTTTGGTGGACTTATGGAGGGTAGCTTTGTGGTGGGTTTGATGGGATTACAAATAATGTGTTATAAGTTGTGGCATAAATTGGCTATGCGGATATTGTGATGAGGTAAGAATGTGGCATTCTTGAGTAGCGAGGGTTGGGTGCTTGACATTGTCTTGGCTAAGATAAGCTGCATAATTTATGGCATTGGCCTTTTCTTCCCTCTCCTTATCGGCATGGGCTTGTTACTTGATCTTGTTGTTTCCCCAGTAGACATTCTACCACTCTTGATGGTGGCATCGATCATTTCTTCAAAGAGAACTAAGTCTACAAATTTCTTGGTGACATTTCTTACGAGTTTCTCATAATAAAAAGCACATAAGGTATGAATAAAAGTGACTGTCATCTCTTTTTTTGTAAGAGGAGGTTGGACTAGGGCTGCTTCTTCTCTCCACCTTTGGCTATATTGCCTAAAACATTTAGTGGATCTTTTCTCAAAATTCATTAGGGAAAGTCGATCCGGTGCCTAATCCTACAAGTGTTGGTATTGATTTAGAAAGGCCCTAACCAAGTTGGCTCATGATTGGATTTTCACATTATTTAGCTCGATATACCACCAAGCTGCTACCCCAGTGAGGCTGTGCTGAAGCAATGGATGAGGAGCTTTTCATCTTTCTCAGACCCGACCATCTTTTGTAGGTACATTCGTACATGGATCGAAGGGTCGGTGGTTCCATTAAATTTTTCAAACTCTGAGACTTTGAACTTTGGGGGAATGATAAGGTTGGACACCAGAGATAACAATTACACGTCAAGAGCTTCGAACTTGTCACTCCCCTCGATAGCTTAGAGGCATTTTTTCAGTAGCTAGAATTTGTTCACTTTTTTGCAATTATGGTGGACTTTTGACCCTCTATTTTCTCTAGTTCCTCATGGTCAAGAGTTATCAAATCTATCGATAAGACCCCTGCGTTCACCTTTTAGGTACCTGGAATAAATTGACCAGTTGTAATGGGATTTAGGGAGATAACTAGCAGAGCTTGAGTAGCAGGTGGAGAAGCAGGTCATTGTTCTTGTCTAACTTCCCCTTAGGCGAGCTCTGGATTATTCGTAGAGGGACTTTCTACGTTGGAAGGATCATTCCTTATTTCAGCAGTGTTGGCTTGCCCTTTTTCTTTCACCGAGGCTGTCATTAGTTCCATAAGTTCCGCGATTTAAGTTTGCATTTTGCATTGTTGATGGAGCATCTGGTCTTGTGATTCCTTAACCATCAGCTCAAGTCACTCAATACAAGCTTCATGATCACTCTTCATGATTTGTTTGCGGCATCACGTGTTGTAGCGATACAGGATTTTAGGTTTTGTTTTCGTAATTGACCCAGAGTCCCGTGCACTTTTATGGCCTAATTCTTGCATTAGACTTTTACTTGAAAATGTATTTATTGATGAGTGATTATGATACAATGATGAGTTAAGATAATGAATGATTGATGCAAGTGTAAAAAGGTGAGAGTAAATATGCATATGCATTGGAGACAATTGAATCCTAGAATAGCTTTGCCGATAACATCTTTCATTAGAGCCACAAAAAGGTTCCTTGCTAAACATTGAACTAGAACAATTGTCTCAAAATGATGATAGGTCATGATAGTTATGATAAGATGATGCATGCGCCAAAACATAAACAAAGGGAAATGAGTTAGTGAAATATAGAAGAGACAAATGTAAGAAATCAAAGAATTTGAGAACATCAAAGAAAAATATTCATAACATGTCTAAACCAAGGTGGTGAGACAAGAAAAGGGCAGTGTATCCACATGCTCGGATGCAGCTTGCCCTTCGTGAGGTGATGCAACATCTTATTTTGATGAAAGAATAATTAATCAGTGGTAAAATTCATTTATCACCACTAGTGCAGATGTGCGTTAAGTTGTGACTCAGACAGCAAAATGGCTTACAGTATAAGACATTACGAAAGATGGTTTTTTGCTCACTGTTACTTATTTATACAAAAGTTAGCCGTCGTTCAGGTGGCACGACAACATGCCTTGATAAATGATAAAAATACAGATGTGGGTAGCAATTGTATACTCATTGTCACGTACATAATTATGGTGATTAAGACTAAAGGTTAGGAATATTTCCCCAAGTGACCCTATTCTCCGGGTATTCTAGCAATGTTCCAATATGGTTTGACATGGTTTAGCTCGTAGGGCTCACTATATGAGGTTTAAGTTGATGCCTAGATAGGTATCTAAATTACTCCTCTGTCCGATAAAGACAATTGAGGGACCCTAATCCTAGACCCATCACGGGTTTGACGGCACGAGTTTGATCCATTGGATGTATTTCCTTATGCAAATGCGGAGGGTTACTCACAAGAGACATAGGTAATTTACATCCAGAAAATTATTGCTATCCCTATGCGAAGGGCTACTCACAAAGATAGATAGCTCACTTCCTCCTAATGATTGGGTTATAATCTTGCCATGGAGTTTAGCGAGACTCTAATGCATATGTAAGTGCGCAGTGTATGACAGGGGAACAATTAAACCTTTTTGCTTGTATTACCATTTTTATTAAACTGATGATTATTCGAAAATAAGACAATCCTGACAATCATGCCAAACAAAAGATTAGTTGACAATACAAAAAAAAAGGTCATAGTTAAATAATGACCAAAGATCGAAAGAACCGGGAACCTAGCAAGACATGGCTAGTTATTGGCCTAACTCTCTATGCAGTCCCTAGCAAAGTCGCCAAGCTATTTCAATGGGCCTTGAGGTGGGTCCTCGTGAATATATGGGTGCATACGACTTAAAATATTTTTTTGACTTGGGAATGTCTTCTTGATCGAGACTTTTCCTTCGCAATGTGATGAGAATGAGAAAGTATAGATTCTCGACTTATGACACAGTGAAGGGGGACCATAAGATGAATCGCTCATCTTGTTGGTCTTGAATGACCATCACGAAATGGCCAACGCTTGGAGTTGCCATCAATTATTTTGGGCTAGGCATGATTTGATGCCTATTAAAACCTATGTTTTGAGTTACGAAACTCAAAACATTGATCTTGTGGTCTACGTAGTACAAAGATTCATCGTTTGGGTTCGGGAGTTGGTTACGCACGATGAGGTATGAACCTCTTTACGATGCCCAAAATTGATACCTTACTAGCTATATCTTATCTTAATTTTGATTCTTTTGATCTTACCTCATCATTATTTTAATATAACCCTTTTTTAATGCATGAATCTTATAAAAATACAAATCCAGATTTTGATGAAAAATATTTAATCTCATATACGCCCTAAAAAGATGGGGAATATAAAATTTTCAATAAAAATGACCTCTAGATTTTACTTTGAAAATGGAATGTTCCACTTTGGGCACTAGAGAGACACATGCATGGAACACTACCTTTAATTTTATTTGAAATGATTGGAAAACATGAATGCAAATAATCATCATAAAGAAATCATGTTAGTAAGGCAATAAATGAAGTAACATAATATGGATCATTCAATGCAATGATAAAGAAAAAGGGATAGACAATTGGAATTTATCTTGCAATTGGCATCGATTATCTAGGAATAACCGAATCAATAATTTTTTAGATGCATCTGGGTTTCTTGATTGAATAAAGTTTGTTTGACACATTCATGGAAGTCTGGGAAGGGGAAAAATTTAATTGTAGTTGGAAGATAGGGTTAGAGTATCCCCTCAAAAAGATAGGGTTGGAGTATCCCTATGGATTACAAATAATTTTGACAAAGGAAGATTTTTAAATCTTGACAATTTTGAAAAACTGGGTTGGAATATCCCCTTAGAAGGTCGAGTTTAGAGTATCCCCAAAAGTGATAAATCATTTTGACAAAGGAAGATTTTTCAATCTCGACAATTTTGAAAAGCATGGTTGGAGTATCCCCTCTAGAAGTCGGGGTTAGAGTATCCCCAAAAGTGACACATCTGACACTCTTTAGAAAAGTCACATTGGAAAACATAAGTTAAGAAAACTTTATGATTTAGGAACTGTGTGAACTTTTGACAATTTTTTGCAAAAGAAATTATTGTGAATGAGGATGGTAAAGATGTAAAATATGTTCATGCCTTGATATGAGCTTGTGGGAGGTGAAAGCATGTTCTCGAGGCTGATTGGGGTGCTATGGTGACATTCGAATGTCTTGAGATGAAACTCAAGAAAACAACTTAATTTTGACTATAATCGAAAATAGGGGACATCCTTGCGTTATCCTGCTTCCTAAATTTATTCTAAATTGGTTTGAAAGCTTTAGAGCGTGCACAAGACACCATTAGAAAGGTAACTCAATGAGGTCAATCTAAAAGTATTCCCAATATCCCAAAAAGTCACTTTCCATGGAAATAAATTTTAAGTTTGGATTGATTATGCTACTGGCAGATCATATGAGGGAGAAGGTGCATTAAAATTTGAAAAATCACCCCAGACTTATTTGGTATTGAAAAGTTTCAAGTGATACCTTTCTAAAAGGGAATGTCATGAATCTTTTAGCAAAAATATTTAAAAAATTTGGAAAAATCATTTAGTGGGTCTAAATAGCCCAACCAGAATACATGTTTGGATTCCAAAGGTTTTGGACAGTTTAGATTTGAAAAATCATAACTCTCTCATCCGGAATGACCTAGGGTGAATACGATATCATTTTAAAGATAATTCGACACACTTTGAAAGGAAAATATCAAAAAATTCATGAAAAATTGTTTAGGATTTTAAAGTGATTTTTCAATTTGTAATAGTGCTACTGCCAGCAGGGGATAAAGTAAAGCAGAGGATATTTCTTATTTTCTTTATGTTTAGGGTCTAAACTTGAGTGATCAACATTTGAACGTCCATCACTAAAGGGAAAGAGTGGCTTGAGCATCATGAACTCATTTGCCTAGCCCCGGAGTATTTTGGGATGATGAAATAGCCCGTTGATGATACCACTCAAGGTTTTGACTCAAAAACAAGGCACGAACATTTCGGGAACAACTATAAGGCCATTTTCGTTGCAAAATCAGAATATTTGATCTCATTTAACCAGGATTCTAAATCTGTAAAACTTAATTTTCCCCTAGAATTTTTTGCTAACTTTAAGGAAAACGCTAAGTCCATGCTAATCCTTATTGGTTGAGGTTAACATACTTGGCTTGGGGAGGTTTTGAAAATTAGTTTTTGACAGCCATCAAACATGCATTTTGACAAGGGGAAGACAACAAACATACAAGGGGATATCACATAACATGAATAGGATGCTAATTTTACCAATGGTCTAGACAAAGAAAGTGTTATGCATTTTGACAAGAAAATGTTATAGATACTGAAAATGACAATGATTCATGCGAGCCAACGTATAAATGTGCTTGAAATGTGGTAGGCTAATGATTCCTACATGGATTAAGGATAACAAGATGCATGGATATGGCATAAAATGCATGAGTAAGGGCTATAAAAATAATGAGGATGAAATAAGGCATTTTGCACACCAAAGGGGCATTAAAGCATCCAAATCCTAAACTACCATAACCAAAAGCCACAATAATGCATGATAATCCTAAGAGGGTGATAGAAACATGGAAAGCTCACTAAAATGCTGAAGATGCTGAAAAATAAAAAATACAGTTGATAAAGTAGGAAGTTATACCAATAAAACTTCAATTTTGGCCAAACAATTGAAGCAGCAGAGATGGCTTGATTTTCCCTCTCTTCCTTGTTGTTAATAAGCAAGAAAAAGAGAGAAACAATGAGGTTTTGGTTTTGGTATGGATAAGGGTGATTTTCAAAATGTGTAATAGTTGAGAGTGAGTTTTTTGGAGCTTTTTTTGGGTATTAAGTGAAGAGCTACAGGATTTGGTTTTCTTGATGTGTGAATGTGTTTTGGAAGCTAAAAATGAGCTAGAATCTAAAGTTCCTTCAGCTGAGATATAAGTGTCTATTTATACCGACATCTTAGAGCCAATTTGAAGGTGTTTTCCATCATTTCTCAAGAGGGACAAAGTGATGTCAAGTTGGTGGCTATAGAGTGGCTATAGAGAGCAACTTGCTGTAAATATGTTGGACATTGGGTGGCTGGTTTAAATCCTGAAATGATTTTCCAGCAACTACAGTGGCTGATGGTGATCTTGGTCAACAAACTAGGGAGGAGTAGGGTGATATGTGACGTTGACCTTTTTTGATCCAATTTAGACTTTAGAAAAATATTTTGATTAATTCAAAAGTCTAAATTCATAATTTGATATGGGTTTTAATCTTTTCTGATGCAGAGATACGAGTTAAAATTGAGTTTTGGATCAATAGTGGATGAGTCAAAAATGCTCAGACCGTAGAAAATGGCCTATATGTATCGATGCACTGTAAAATGTATCGATACAGTTGGCCTAAAAACCTTGAGTGTATCGATACAATGAACATTGTATTGATACAATGATCATTGTATCGATACTATGAACCATTATATCGATACATGTTGATATGTATCGATACATTTCTTTACATATGCATGTTTTGGTCTTGGCATGGCCTAGTATCGATACACAGGAGCTCATGTATCGATACAAATGAGGACATTTCAAATTTTTGGCATGTTAGAGCATTGTATCAATACATTCAAGCAAAATTGTGAATTTTTTCTTGTCTTTTGTCCCTAAACACCTTGAACTACGTCCTTTGATGCCATATCTTTGCATTTACCTTTGATATGATCCATAGGCCTTCTTGACCTCCTCAAAATACTTCTTAATCATCGCCTCTTCTCACGTCTATGAAATTGCTGAAAATTAGCACAGACATAATAAGGTGCCTATAGGATACACGATATTGATGCTTCGATTTGGTAAGAAAAGCTTTTCTTTCCACCATTTTCCTTATAATTAAAGTTTATCCATCAAATAAGGCAAACTTGGATTCTCATAATAGTCTACATTCTTCTTGTGATTGGGCACTACAATCATGTTCTCCATGTTGGGATACACGATATTGATGCTTTCAATTTGCAAGAAAAGCTTTTCTTTCCACCATTTTCCTTATAATCAAAGTTTATCCATGAAATAAGTGAAACTTTGACTCTTATAATAATCTCCATTCTTTTTTTTATTAGGCACTACAATCATGTTCACCTCATTGGGATACATGATATTGATGCCTTGATTTGGCAAGAAAAGCTTTTATTTCCACCATTTTCCTTATTATTAAAGTTCAACTATGAAATGAGACAAACTTGGATACTTGTAATAATCTCCATTCTTTTTGTTACAGGCATTACAATCATGTTCTCCTCATTGGGATACATGATATTGATGATTTGGATTTGCAAGAAAAGCTTTTTTTTTCCACCATTTTCCTTATAATTAAAGTTTGTCCATCAAATAAGTCAAACTTGGATTATTGTAATAATCTACATTTTTTTTGTGGTTAGGCACTACAATCGTGTTCTCCACATTGGGATACGCGATATTGATGCTTTGGATTTGCAAAAAAAGCTTTTCTTTCCACCATTTTCCTTATAATTAATGGTCATTCGTGAAATAAGACAAACTTAGATTCTTGTAATAATCTCCATTCTTTTTATCATTGGGCACTACAATCATGTTCACATTATTGGGATACACGATATTGGTGCTTTGATTTGGCAAGAAAAGCTTTTATTTCCACCATTTTCCTTATAATTAAAGTTTATCCATCAAATGAGTCAAACTTGGATTCTCATAATAATCTCCATTCTTTTTGTGATTAAGCACTACAATCATGTTCTCCACATTGGCATACACGATATTGATGCTTTGGTTCAGCAAGAAAAGCTTTTCTCTCCTCCATTTTCCTTATAATTAAAGTTCATCTATGAAATGAGACAAACCTGGACACTCGTAATAATCTCTATTCTTTTTCTTATGGGCACTGTAATCATGTTCTCCACATTAGGATACACGATATTAATGCTTTGTATTTGCTAGAAAAGCTTTTTTTTCCACCATTTTCCTTATAATTAATGTTCATCCGTGAAATGAGACAATCTTGGATACGCATAATAATCTCTATTTTTTTGTTATTGGGCACTACAATCATATTCTTTCCATTGGGATACATGATATTGATGCTTTTGTTTTGAAAGAAAAGGTTTTCTTTGCACCTTTTTTCTTACAATCAAAGTCCATTTGTGAAATGAGTCAAACTTGGATACTCATAATAATCTCCATTTTTTTTGTGATTGGGCACTACAATCATGTTCTCCATATTGGGATAGACGATATTAATTCTTTGCATTTGCAAGAAAAGATTTTCTTTCCACCATTTTCCTTACAATCAAAGTTCATCCGTGAAATTAGTGAAACTTTGATTTCTCTTAATAATCTCTATTCTTTCTATTAGTGGCACTACAATCAAGTTTTCCACTTTGGGATACACGATATTGATGTTTTGGATTTGCAAGAAAAGCTTTTCTTTCCACCATTTTCCTTATAAATAATGTTTATCTGTGAAATGAGATAAACTTGGATACTCGCAATAATATCCATTCTTTTTGTTATTTGGTACCACCATCATGTTCATCACATTGGGATACACGATATTGATGCTTTGATTTGGCAAGAAAAGCTTTTCTTTCTAGCATTTTCCTTATTATTAAAGTTCATTTGTGAAATGAGACAAACTTGGTTACTCGTAATAATCTCCATTCTTTTTTGTTATGGGCACTACAATCATGTTCTCCTCATTGGGATACACGATATTGATGCATTGGATTTGCAAGAAAAGCTTTTCTTTCCACCATATTCCTTATAATCAAAGTTTGTCCATCAAATGAGTCAAACTTGGATTATCATAATAATCTACATTCTTTCTGTGATTAGGCACTACAATCATGTTCTCTACATTGGGACACATGATATTGATGCTTTGGATTTGCAAAAAAATCTTTTCTTTCCACCATTTTCCTTAAAATTAATGGTCATCCATGAAATGAGACAAACTTGGATACTCATAATAGTCTGCATTTTTTTTGTCATTGGGCACTACAATAATGTTCACCTTATTGGGATACACGATATTGATGCTTTGATTTAGAAAGAAAAGCTTTTCTTTTCACCATTTTCCTTATAATTAAAGTTTGTCCATCAAATGAGTCAAACTTGGATTCTCATCATAATCTTCGTTCTTTTTGTGATTAGGCACTACAATCATGTTCCTTACACTGGGATACATGATATTGGTGCTTTGGTTTGGCAAGAAAAGCTTTTCTTTCCACCATTTTCCTTATAATTAATTTTCATCCATGAAATGAGACAATCTTAGATACTTATAGTAATATCCATTTTTTTGTTATTAGGTATTACAATCATGTTCTCCTCATCAGGATACACGATATTGATGATTTGGTTTGGAAAGAAAAGGTTTACTTTCCACCATTTTCCTTACAATCAAAGTCCATCTGTGAAATGAATCAAACTTGGATACTTGTAATAATCTCTATTTTTTTTAGATTAGGCACTATAATCATGTTCTCCACATTAGGATACACGATATTGATGCTTTGGATATGCAAGTAAAGCTTTTCTTTCCACAATTTTCCTTATAATCAAAGTTTATCTGTGAATTAAGTCAAACTTGGATTCTCATAATCATCTCTATTCTTTTAGTTAATGGCACTATAATCATGCTCTCCATATTAGGATACACGATGTTGATGCTTTGGATTTGCAAGAAAATATTTTCTTTCCACCATTTTCCTTATAATCAAAGTTCATCCTTATAATTAAAGTTCATCCGTGAAATGAGTCAAACTTGGATTCTCATAATAATCTCCATTCTTTATGTTAATGGCACTACAATCATGCTCTCCATGTTGGGATACATGATATTGATGTTTTGGATTTGCAAGAAAGGCTTTTCATTCCTTCATTTTCCTTACAATTAATGTTTATCCATGAAATGAGACAAACTTGGAAACTCATAATAATCTCCATTCATTTTGTTATTGGCACTGCAACCATGTTCTCCTTATTGGGACACACGATATAGATGCTTTGGATTCGCAAGAAAAGCTTTTCTTTCCACCATTTTCCATATAATTAAAGTTTTTCCATCAAATAAGCCAAACTTGGATTCTCATAATAAACTACATTCTTTTAGTGATTAGGCACCGTAATCATGTTCTCCACATTGGGATACACGATATGGATGTTTTCAATTTGCAAGGAAAGCTTTTTTTTCCACCATTTTCCTATAATTAAAGTTTGTCCATCAAATGAGTTAAACTTGGATTCTCATTACAATATACATTATTTTTGTGATTGGGCACTACAATCATGTTCTCCAAATTGGGGTACATGATATTGATGCTTTTGATTTGCAAGAAAAGCTTTCCTTTCCACCATTTTCCCTATAATCAAAGTTCATCCATGAAATAAGACAAACTTGGATACTCATAACAATCTAAATTCTTTTGTTAATGGGGACTATAATCATGTTCTCCACATTGGGATACATGATATTGATGCTTTGAATTTGCAAAAAAGCTTTTTCTTCCTCCATTTCCCTTATAATTAATGTTCCTCCGTGAAATGAGACAAACTTGGATACTCTAATAATCTCTATTTTTTTTATTAAGCACTACAATCATGTTCTCCTCATTGGGATACATGATATTGATGCGTTGGTTTAGCAAGGAATTGTTTTCTTTCCACCATTTTTCTTATAATCAAAGTTGTCCATCAAATGAGTCAAACTTGGATTCTTGTGATAATCTCAATTCTTTTCCTGATTGGGGACTACGATCATGTTCTCTACATTGAGATGCACGATATTGATGCTTTGGATTTGCAAGAAAAGCTTTTATTTATACCATTTTCCTTATAATTGAAGTTCATCCATGAAATTTGACAAACTTGGATACTCATTGTCACAACTAACCTTGGAGTGGATCCTCATGGATCTATGGGTGTGTATGACTTAAAATATTTTTTTGACTTGGAAAGTCTTCTTGATTGAGACTTTTCCTTTGCGACGTGATGAGAACGAGAAAGTACAAATTCTTGACTTATGACATATTGAGGGGGACCATAAGATGAATCACTCATCTTATTATTTCAAATGACTACAATGAATGGCCAACGCTTGGAGTCGCCATCTACCATTTCAGGCTAGGCATGACCGGATGCCTATTAAAACCTATGTTTTGATTTACGAAACTCAAAACATCGATCCCATGGTCTACATAGTGCAAAGATTTGTCATTTGGGTTTGGGAGTTGGTTATACGCGATAAGGTATGAACCTCTTCACGATGTCCGAAATTGGTACCTAACTAGCTATGTCCTATCTCAGTTTCAATTCTTTCGATCTTAAATCATTATTATTTTGATATTACTCCTTTTAATGCATGAATCTTATAGAAATACAAATCTAGGTTTTGATGAAAAAGATTTAATCTCACATATGCCCCGAAGAGATAAGGAATATAGAGATTTTCAATAAAAATGACCTATGGATTTTACTTTGAAAAATGGAATATTCCACTTTGGGCACTGGAGAGATACCCACATAAATTATTACCTTCGATTTTATTTGAAATGATTGGAAAGCATGAACGCAAATAATCATCACAAAGAAATCATGTTAGTAAGGCAACAAATGAAGTAACATAACATGGATCATCCAATGCAATGATAAAGAAAAGGGATGGACTATTGGAATTTATCTTGCAATTGGCATATATTATCTAGGAATAACTAAATCGATAACTTTCAAGATGCATCTGGGTTTCTTGATTAAACAAGGTTTGTTTGACATATTCATGGAAGTCTATGAAGGAGAAAATTTTAATTGTAGTTGAAAGAGAAGGTTGGAGTATTCCCTCAGAAAGATGGGGTTAAAGTATCTCCATGGATGACAAAAAATTTTAATGATGGAAGATTTTTTTTTAAAGGTTGACAATTTTGAAAAATGGGATTGGAGTATCCCTTCAAAAAGTCAAGGTTAGAGTATCCCCGTGGATGACAAATAATTTGACGAAGGAAGATTTTTTTAAGATCTTGACAAATTTAAAGAGCAGGTTTGCAGTATCCCCTTGGAAGGTCAGGGTTGGAGTATCCCCAAAAGTGATAGTCTAATACTCTTTAGAGAAGTCAAGTTGGAAAACTTAAATGGACAAAACTTTGTGATTTATAAAATGGGTGAGCATTTTGATTACTTTTGGCAAAAGAAATTATTGCTAACAAGGATGGTAAAGATGTAAAGTATGTTCGTGCCTTGATATAAGCTTGTGGCAGATCAAAGCTTGTTCTTGAGGCTGATTAGGGTGCTATGGTGACATTCGAATGTCTCAAGATGAAGCTCAGGAAAACAACTCAATTTTGACCATAACTGAAAATAGGGGACAGCATCACGTTAACCCGCTTCCCGAATTTATTCTAAATTTGTTTGAAGGCTTTAGAGGGTGGGCAAGACACTGTTAGAAAGGTAACTTGATGAGGGTCAATCTAAAAGTGTTCCTAACATCCCAAAAAGCCACTTTCCAAGGAAACAAACTTTCAAGTTCGGATGATTATGCTACTGGCAGAGCATATGAGGGACAAGGTGTGTCAAATTTTGAAAAATCACCTCAGACTCATTTGGTATCAAAAAATTGC